>KV744937.1:0-77272 GCA_001692735.1 Lepidopterella palustris CBS 459.81
AGCCTTAAACGCTAGTAGGAAGGTCTCTTTAAATATATAGTAGGTATAGTTACGTACTAAGGCCGAGATCTCGTCGCCGTAGCTGCGCTTTAACGGCAAGAAGTACGCGACGTTAAGAGGCTGCAATAGGTGTAATAAGTGTAAAGGTATATAAAGAGTAATAATCTTTTTCTCTCTATATAGATTCTAGAAATTAAATAAGTAATGGCTTTTATGGCCGTTAATTATAAGCAGCCTATATACCCTAACGGGCTTTATATGCGTGTTAAAGTGTTTAAGCTAGGTAAGCGTAAGGTTATTATTAATTTAGCTATTAGGGCTAACTTAAATAATTTAGTTGCGCGGAAGGCCCTTAAACTAGGTAAAGATAAAATCCTTGCCTATAAAGATAAGGAAGGGTAAAATAGCCTTCCCTATTGCCCCGACGCCTTATACTAGGGTAACCTACTTATAATTACTAGGTTAAAGCTTCTTTATTTTCCTAGGCTTCTTTAAGCCTATAACAACTAGCTAAGATAATATCTTGCCTATTAGAAAGCCTAATTTGTTAAAGTTATAGGTGTTCTTATCTATAATACTATACTGCGCCTTTATCTTCTAAATAAGTATAAACTAGGGCTAAATAACCGCCGGGTCTTTATAGGCAGCTCGCTGGTAATTATATAGACGGCTCCACCGGGTTATAAGCTTTAGTATACGCTTAATAAAGTTGTTAACCTAGTTTTTACTAATAGGCTTTTTACCCCGCTTCCTTAGTAGTTTATTAGCTATATCTTGTACGTGGGCCTTTAACGGCGGTACACCGCGTAAACTCTTATTAAGTACACGTTGTATAATTACCTCCTCTTTAATTTTTATAAGGCGCTTTATATTCGGCTCGTAGTTACGTTAAGGGTACTTTCTATCGCGTTATTACTATATTATTCTTTAAGGTATACTATAAATCGCCTTAGCGCGTCGCAGGCTTTTAATTTGGTTGTTTTAGATATTAAAGATAGCAAGCTGTACGTTAGCTTCAGTATAGCTTTTTAGAGGTTGGTGTTACTGTAATATAACGTGTTGTCGTTGCGCAGGAGTTCTGGCGGTATTTAGTGGGGCGCTTGTTTGGGTGGGGCGCTCGCTTGTGAAGTACGTTATATTAAGTTAAAATAAGCATAAGGCTAAATAAGGCTAGGTAATAATATTTTAAACCAATATTCAAATACGGTATTGCCGATATATTACCAATAGGCGGTATTTTATCCGTGCGTTATTGGTTTATCGGTGCCAGCACTGGGTTTTATCGGCGACGAAGCGGCACCCTTTGTAGTGGTGCCGGAAGCTTTAATCTCAGAACCAACACATTGACAAGAAGTAATTAGAATCTTCGCCAGGCAACGTATCTGCAGTTCTGGTGGAGGAAAATTGATTTCAATATCATCCTTTCCCCAAATGCACATTAACAATCGTTCCGTTATTGCCTTTAGCAGTTCTCAGGCGAGGTCACCGTTCGGTTCCCTCTACGTCTCTTCTTCAGCATCTAATTGTAATATCAGGAGGGAAGGCATGCGAATCAAGCACACATATGGCGCCACATTCCTCTCTGAAAACAGTATGGAGACGTACTCACTCAACCTTGAGATCTCTATGAATAAGCAGCTCTTCTGGGTGGCTTTTGCCTTTTGGGTGCTCATACAAAGCTGTCTACTCGATATCTCGCCCCACGCAGCTTACCAGGAAGTTCGCACGGGCTCTCCAGCTGTGCTGCATTTTACGCGTAAATTTAGTCCCCGTCCCGGGACTGTGGGAGAGTGCCTTTTACAAGGGATTTAGACTGTCGTATCTTGCATAAACACAGGTATTGCCTAGACTTAGTGCTTCCTAATCCCCTATACTAACACTCTATTCCGGAACAAAGTGCGCGCAACTTACTAGACTTACTGTCCTAGGCTAGTAGGACAGTATGTAGATAGATGAATCTCAAATATAACCACTGCCTAAACAATCATTACAGCTTATCTCTTTAGTGCTTTGCCCTCCTCTTGATATTTGCCTATACCACCCATTCCCGTTGCATCTCCCGCACATGGTGACGTTAATTGGCTTGCGAGGTGGGTGTTGACTCCTTCCAGCGACTTGATATTGTGTTCCAGGAACGCTGCCGCCTTGAGAACTAGATGGAGAGCGTCCATCAAGTTCTTCTATTGGGAAACGAGTGGATGCAGATTTCCAGCGACGTAGAGGAGTGGCTTTATTTGGCGGAGCCAAGTACAGTGGATAATAAGGTTCTTTGGCCCTTTGCGGAGGAAGGTCAGTTGGGGTTCTATGTTGATTGTCCGTGGACTTTGAGCGAGGTCGGGAATATGGAGGTGCCTGCGATTTAGTTATTGAATATGACAGAAGAACCTAGAAATGCCGATGCTCACAAGCTGACTAGGGTCGACATATGCAGTGACATTTTTTAATCCTCGAGATGGCGACTGGTATGCTCCTTTGGCGGGGGAGCATGGCGAAGGAGAACGTCTCGTAGAAGTGGAAGTCAACTGACGATTGTGAAGACGGTCTGTAGGGGGTTCGTCGTATAGAGGTGGAAAAGTATCTCTTTGTCCCCTAACCCAATCACTCCTCTGCTGAGATCTTGTTCCCCCTGTCACTAACGGGCCATAGCCATCACACGAGTCTCTGTGGCGGTTGACTGAAGAATACCCTGAGTTCCGCGGACGGAGAGCAAGGGTATTAGAGGAGTGACGTGCAGGGCCTGCTGATCGTCCTACTATTTGGTTGTCCGAAATGTCCTCCTGCTCAGTGCCAGAATAGCCATTAGACGATTCAGCATCACTCCTGGCCCGCATTGGAGTAATGGCCCATCGAGGAAATTCCCTCTCAGAGGGGCTCGCCGAAGAGCCTCTTAGAGGCAAAGCAGCAAGATTTTCACTCGGTCTTGTGGTACTAATGCTAGGATTATCATAGTCTTCGATATATTCATAATATTTTTCAATTCCAACTCCATTCTCCTCATCACCGCGATCATCTGCGCCTGGTCGTCTACGCTCTTCTTCCCTCTGATCTGCAGCCTTCAGTACGTCCATCAGCTTCCGGACGGGATCAAAAGCCCCACGAATGTAATCTATGATCACCGGTGGGGCACCGGCATTAAGAGCAGCCCTGGTAATCGCGACAGCCCTTCGGCCTCTCCAACTCCCAGACTTAGTGGACACAACGAGAGCTTTCTTCACAACTGCAGAGAGCACCTTGGAAGTGGTCTTTTGCAGACTTTGCTCTCCGGTTCTCTGGCGTTTAGTCAATTCGAGTTGGGATTCGGGGCCAGAAATACGTTTGTAATACACGTCTCTGACGTCGTACTCCGAGAGCAGACTCTGTATGTCTCTGTCATCTCGCTCAAGCGCAAGGTCCATTATCTCCCCATAGTCTTTGCTCAGCCATGCTCCGGCCTCGAGTAGCATCTCGACGATCGCCCAGTCAGAGTGTCCGACTGCTTGGTATAGAGCATTGATGTATTGACCTCCGTCAGCAAAGACATCGGCTCTTTTCTTGAGGAGCTGCCTGACTATATTCTTCTTGCTCCCGACTGTGGCCGCAATAAGGGGCGACTTGTATTTGCCACTTTTTGCATTGACATCTGCTCTGTACTCGATAAGCAAGCGAACCATTGTCTCGTTTCCAATACACACTGCAGCCTGCAGAGGCGATCCATAGACCCTACATGGAGCACTGGCATCATAGCCGTTGTGAAGTAGGTCTTGCAGGCGATTAAGGTCGTTAGATATTACCGCACTACACAGATCATCGCCCCCCAAAGCATATGCCATTTTCATAGTCTTGGCCAGAGACTTTTCCTCTGCTCTCCAATTGACTTTGCCAATATCTGATAGCGTTCGGAAATATGGTCCACGAACAAAGCGCTCAGAGTTCCAGGCATGTTTGAGACCATAAGCTCCTTGGGACCAGACGTAAGTAACAGCTGAGACTGTGCGGTAGTTACCGGAGTTAAGTCGGATATCCACTGTGACCATTTGCCTCTGGAGGAGAGCATCAGCTTGAATTCGAATGCCGCCTGCCTGATCATCCTTCACGTGGCCTCTCTCCAATGTTTGTTTATCAGAGGAAAAGACGAGGTCACAATATCTCAGAGCTTCCTCGCTGACACCCAGAATAATGAATCCAGTGACTTGTCCAGTAGGTAGAAGTTGCGCAACACCATCATTGCTAGCTTCCCTTCTGTCGAGTATTGCACGCGTCCAGCTTGAATCTTGGAGAACAGCGCAATGCAGTCCGGAGGGACGCCATATGTCGAAGCCTTTGATCCGGGCAGGTGTCATTGACTCGGCAGCACGCTGTAGCGAAACGTCGACCCTTGCCCAGTCGATCGATGATGGGTACAGCCGCCTTTGGTGCATCGGGGAATAAGTACCTTTCGTAGATTGAGCAGCAAAAGCTCTAAGGATGCTTGGAAACATAAGCCGGCCGTAGACGAAGAAATTAAAAGTTCCAAGCGTAGGGTTTGATGCTCGGATCTCAGAAAGAGTAAATTGATTAGTGCTAGCGAGGATGTATGAAGGAACTAAGGTAGACTTTGGAGGCGGGAAGTGGTTGTTTTCATCAAAAGGAAGCGGCCTCAATGGCTCAGGAGGCACTATGATTTCATCTTCCTCTTCCTCGACTAGTTCGAAGATATCGGAGGGTAAGGGGCGTCGGTCCGCTGGAAGAATTTGAAATCGTCGATCTAAGACTGTAGGAGTCTCGCCAATCTTATCTCTACATGTGGGATTGTCTCTGTGCTGATTTGAAGTGGTCATATTATCTTTAGGTTGATCTGAATTACCTGGCCTTGTTGTAGTTCCATCTTCACCAGGGGCAACAAATCGGCGTGTAACATCGGGGTTCGAACCGAGTGACGGAACATGCGGCAATGATGTGCTATTTTGCTGACCCAATATCGGCTGCACTGACCCAGTATCCTTACTTTCTGTAACAGACGGAGAGTTACTATCCTTTGGGCCTCCAACGGGAAATCCGGAGCCATTGGTATCTTCAATTGCCACCATGGGAGTCCCCGCCTTTGCAAGAATATCCGCCGTCACTGTACCATCTTCTTCACTCGATACAGGATCTTCTTGCTGCAGCGTGAGAATTGGTCCTCCGGTAGAATAGATAGGGCCATTCCTCAAAAACGGGTGCAATAGACTATCCGCCGCTATTTCATCGGTCGTGTGATTTGTGGATATCCGCTGTTCACTGAATCCATTCCGAATGTCGTGCTGGCTGGCTCGACAAAGGCTGCAGAGAAAGGGAAATTCACTCTCTATATCTAAAATGCAACCTAGAAGTTGTGGAGAAGTCGGTCGCTCGTCCGGGGCAGGTTTGAGCATCCATGAAATCCACTCAAGGGGTATGGCGTCGCTTTTCGGGATGTCGCCTTTTAGCTCATTGATCCAGTTTTTGGTTGCCTCCTCATTCCCCCAGAACCCTTGATAGTGGGATCCGTTTTCCAGGTAAAACTTTGTCATCTCGTCTAACGACCGATCATTCAATACAGTCGCCATTTCAAGGAAAACACAACCAAGAGACCAAATATCGCTGGACTTTCCCCGATGCTGCAATGCTTATTAGTCCATGGAATTGTTTGAGGCTATACAGAGTAAAACCTACATCATGACTGGCTACCTCAGGAGCGGAATACTTTGGAGTCCATACAGTCACAGGTCCGACTGAAGTGCTCTGACCATTGTCATTGCATACCATCGCTGTACCGAAATCTGTAAGAAGGACCTTCGAGCCTTTTACGAGGACATTTCGAGATTTGATATCTTTGTGACGGATCTTATTTGCATGGAGATAATCCAGTGCACTGGATAAACATCCAAAGAAGATTCTCAAGCGCTGTTTTCGCAGACTGCGTTCAGTCTCTCCATTTAAAGTACGCTTTAGGAAGACGTGTAGGTCCTCATCTGCAACTGGGGTCATTATCAGACCGACAAAGAAAGGGTCTGTATAAGAAGAGACAAGTTTGACCAAATGCCTATGTGTCAGTGCTTTCAGTGCTATTAGCTCATGTTCGAATTGATCCAACATTTCGCAGTCTTTCAAAGCCGAAGCTCCCCTATGTATCCGTTTCCTTGCGTACTGGCGGAGGCTAATCGTTCCATGAACGTGGTCAACAACCCCAAACTTTCCGAGTCCAAGGTCTTTTATGTAGGAGAAATAGTCATCCGCCGAGTTGTGGAAATGAAGATGAGCGCTGTCTTCCTGTTCCAGTTCATTAAGGTGGTGGGGCGAAAGGACCAATTTCTGAAATCTGAGAAACTTGGCTCGCATATCTGCGCCTTTTATTGCATGAGGCAGGTTTTTCTCGTTGTAAGGTAAGAAAAAGTCGGTCCGTTTCTCAGCGATGAAGGCATTCATAGCATCTACACAGCCAAGCATTCGCAAAATGCAGAAAGTCCGAGGTCGTAGACTCCATTCTACCTGACCAAATCTTTTAAGGAGCTCACTAATATGGGGAAAGACATTGTCGCGAATGATCGCCTTTGTGTCCATGGGATCGTTCGGCCGCGGGATGTTCAGAGTGTCCAATTTAGCATTGAACTCCGCTTCCGACAGCCTGCCTGCGACTCGTGCCATGGTGCAGCCTATTTCCTTCTTCCAACATGCGCTTCTCTGAATAGAGCCAGTCTCCTGGCTGGCCTTCTGGTGTTCAACATATTGTCGGCTGGCTCTGCCAACTGTGTTGTCCGAGAAATAGTCTTCCACGGAAGGACTCGTGTAGTTCTCCTGGTGTTCAGACATTCCCTAGTCGCAATGAGATCGATGTAATAGAGAAGGCTCATATAGCTGGATAGCGAACTGAAAATTGGATAGGCCTAATCAAGAGCATAGATTGTGATAGTGGTGAGCTAAAGCACGGAGGGAAGGAATTGAGAGGTTTAAAAAGTCGCACCAGGTCTAATCATGCCCATGAGGGTGGCTTCGAGAAGTATAATGATGAGGTGATATGATGGATCTACAAGAGAGTGATTGGAATGTCACGCGGTGGCGTCGCGATTGATAAAAAGAGGCGCAATTGACGACTTGAGACGAGAGCCAAGCGCTCATGAGATACGGAAATGTGTGCAAAATCATTTCGCCGTCATAAGTCCAAGAAATACATTCGGAGGTTTCCGATATCATCGTCTTTGTTTTAATATCTACTGCTGAAACTAATTGCAAACCTAGACTAGCTTAAATACTCCCCAGCTGCTCTTTCGCGACTTTTTCGCGGTTACTGATAATCCTTACCAACCAGTGCTCACTGCTCCGTCAATCCCAAACCAATATGCTTTTAAGTTCTGCGTCCAACCATAAAGTCCTCACTCTCAGCATTGAGCAGCATATTTGATGTGTTTTGATCCATTATTCTTTCTCTTCAGTCATTTTGGCACCTCCAGAACCAAACATTTATCCGTCCTTTTCTCCTTGTTCTTTTGCTCCAGGCTCAGTCCAACGTGCTCTAGCTTCGTCTTCAATTTTACGAGAACTCGGAATGGAAAGGGAATAGAGCATGGCTTTTTTCATTTTGATTTAGATGCCAGCCAAGCAAGGGTCGATATATTTCATGGTGTCCACCAGTGTCACGTTTGAATGCGCTATTTTGGGTCTCCAGCTACTTTTGTAGGACAGTGGTAGAGAACGAAGAAAAGAGAGAGGAATGAAAGGAAGAATGGTTCATATACTATTCCTTAAACAACGGCGGAGTAATCAAGTGTTGATGCATCTACCTTTCCAGATAGATATCCCGGCTGAACGTGACCTGTATATATTAGCACGGCTATTTATCTGTCCCAAGGAAGACAACATCAACAGCCTGATACCTTATCATTCTCTCAAGCTAGATGGGTGACTCTAGTTAAGACCCAATGATACTTACCACATCCGCCGCCCCAAAACCGAAATCTCAATGTTCCAAGACTCCAACTTCCAGTCTTCTCCACGTCCCACCATATCCACTCTTCGCCACGTTTTAACCAGAATCCCTCCTGGACTCGATTTCCTTTAGATACTAGCTAATTTTCTATCAAGAGTTACGATATTCGCCATCTACCTTAATACTATAGCCTTTAACACTATATATTTTCTTCTACATTAATTTTTTGCATAGCTCCTTACATTTTGGGTGTTCCTTACGCTGGGGTTTTGTCGGCGATCACCATTACAGCTCAAGCGCCACTACACTAGGCACTGCATCAGGCCCGTAATAGAGTTGTAAATACTCTTCCTCGATAGTATATAAATGGGTGTTTCCTCCTCTCCGAAGCTACAGAGTCCTCTTATTCAAGATATCAGCACCCTCCCCAGTTGACATGACCACTAATTGAGGTCACTACCTAATATCGTCATCCATTAAGTGAGTACTTGCAAAAGAAGGAAAGCAACGGCTTTGTCGGAGTTCGCGAGAAGACAGTGTACCGATAAAAAGCACATTCTAGGAATGAAGGGGCTGCATTGCGGGATCGGGTATGAAATAGTTGCCAGTACACACAAAGCTCTACAACTATTATCATCCAATGAGCGTGCATGTGTTGAAATGAAAATGAATTGAAAAGAGAAGTAGCGCGAAGAATGTGAAACCGATCCTAGCC
Organism: Lepidopterella palustris CBS 459.81; assembly: GCA_001692735.1. Taxonomy (NCBI): domain Eukaryota; kingdom Fungi; phylum Ascomycota; class Dothideomycetes; order Mytilinidiales; family Argynnaceae; genus Lepidopterella; species Lepidopterella palustris. The sequence continues at coordinate 8,616 of KV744937.1, forward strand.
TTATTCTTATTTACCTAGTTCCAGGTTCAAAGGAGACGGAGACTCTCCAACGGCTATCTTAGCTAGCCACCGCTGCAGTAGGCCCACCTGAATCCTCCCCCAGAACCCGAGTCCTTCATTGCGCAAATTTCGCTTATCAGGCTTTGGGAGCGATATTTTGTCTTGATTAAACCACGAGCAGACAAGACGCCATCTTGTTCTAGCAAAGAATCCCTCCGGCATGACAAGCGATCGTGGCCCGGCAGCCGACCAAAGATCGGGATGGCGTTTGGCCAAATCGCGATATACACTCTTGTATATCCCACGTTGCCATGGAGTGATATCCCGGGAGACCGTTAGGTATTTAATGGACAGCCATAATAACAAGACGGTGACCATTAAAGGAACCGCGGTAATAGGATAGATACCAAGACTTAATCTATTGTCGAAAGGTGTCACATTCATACCAAAGACTCCGGCGAGGAATGTAAGTGGAAGAAAGATGAATGTGATCCAAGAAAGTCTCCAAAGGCTAGTGTTTAGGTCCAAAGATAGCCGAGAATCGCGGAATGCGACAGCCTGATACATAACGGAAGACAAGCCGGCCGTCGGCTTCACCAATTCATCCTGGAGGACATTGGCAATCAGGTCAAAGTCGGATTGGCTTGCCATGAGTATATCGTCATCAAAGTGGTCGATGAGCTCGTGCAACTGGCTCCTTGTTTCCTTGATAACATCATGGTGGATAAAAACCAATTTCTCCAACTTGGCCCAAAAGGCATGGTTGATCCAAAGCTCCGGTGCATAAGAATCATCTGACGGTGACCTGTGTACCGAATCTTCCAGTTGGCCCATATAATTCGAACAAATGTCTATGTATGTCTGCCAGCTTGATGAAAGTGCGTTGAAAACGTCTCCAAGAATCACGGATGTGTATGTTGAAACTATCCGAATATCGTCGGGGGAATCCTCCGTCTGTTCTGGGTCTAAATAAAAAGGTAACCGAAGCCAACGCGATTCTACCTCTTGTTGTGGAGGAATCAGAAAATCCTCTGGAAAACCAGTTGCGGTAGTGTCAAAAATTACGATGGCATTACCATTATCTAAGGACTCGAGATCTGGAAGTTTTTGTTCAAAAGCCGCCCGTTCGGCCGCATTTGAGCCTGGTGGTGGTTCAACCTCGCTCCCTGGCCCATCACGGTGCTGGATATACACCGATAATCGGGACAAAGTCGTGTCTTGGACGATGGGCTGATAGAAGGCGTTGTCGAATTCATCATCATCGCCATCTTTCTCGGGTTCATCATAGTCATTCGTAATAGGATTCGGGTCGTCATAGTGAACATAGTCGAGGCTGAAGGCAGTCAAGCTGACACCCCGCCATGGGTCTTGCTGAGAGCGCCAGGTCTTTCCGCTAAAACGCGGGTTCCGTGATGCAGCTTGTGGCACAGATTTGACCCATTTTCCGAAGTGTTTCCCAGCTCGATCTACTTTGATGTTGAACCTTTGAAGCAGAAACGGAGCTGCCCATGGGGCATTCTGTACGTGGAAAACGCGAAAGTGATTGTAGTTGGCAGGTGGACCAACATAAACACTGTGTAGAGCTTCAGCTTCCCTTATTTCCTGGGAGATGACTCTCCACCTTGTTTCTGTGGGGTCTGGACGAAGATATTCAATTAACAAGACCCGACCAGCTTTCAGGCCTCTTTCGTCCCGATCTCCTCGCCATTCGACACCGGACGGCCGTATGGCACGTGGGCTCTTAAGCAGTCTGAGTGGTTGCTCGGCTGTGGGTGTACGAGTCGTCCTGTGAGAGTTGCGTGTAGAGACTTTTGGATCATGAACAGATATCCGACGGGTTCGATTAGGACTTTCAAGCGCTGCGTTGCCTGTGTTAAAGCTAGATTAATGACAGTTTTAAAGTAGCGCAGGACTCGTGGGCTTGTGTTGCCACTTACTTTCTGAGATTGATCCTTGTCTGTTCAAATAAATTGAGGCAGATGTTTGGTAGGGACTTGGTACCGCTAATGGAGATGTCGCTTGCGCTGCGGGCGGGTTGGAACTCTCCCGCTTGCTTTCCATCTTCTCAGACCCACAATCCTGATAAACACTACTCAAAGAACCGGCGACAGGTGTATGAATGCTCTGAAAATATCACTGTACGTTATCGGAACAGATGTCATCTCTCCAGAGCTTTGTTCTCGACAAATTCGAGCTAGCTACATGCACCTTCTCCCCGATGAATACCTGCGCCTGCCCAGGAAGCGTCGGCCCTGTTTCTGTGTTCCTACCCATTCGACTCTTGCCTACACATCATCAAGGGCTGCTTCTAGGACAGAAGGCCGTCTTTTCCATTTCATTAAATGGTTTGCTTTTCGTATTCTATACTGAAGTCTCCTACCCTTGTATGATGACTCTCGTCTGATATGTCCTTCAATATAGATTCGATATTGTGCAGATATTGGAAACTCTCAGCTATCCTACACGATTGTTGTTTATCTTTTGGACTAGCCTCGTTACCTTGTTTGTATTACATCTTTTTCTCTCCTCAAATTCGAGAACATGAAGAATGCAACATGCTGCTTGGACAAAGCCATTGTGAATGACATTCCACATCATCATTTATAATGTAGAAATGCACTGAACTTTATCAAGCGTCAGATAAGCACTCGAAAAGAGATAGTTACAAGCGGGATTGATCGTCCTTCTGCGCATGCGCTGTTCACGAAAGGAATCTTCAATCGAAGATACCGACCAATAGTCCAACACATCAGGACATCTCCATCAAAACGTCCGACCGCTTCGAAGTGATTAAAGGGCTGGCCAAGACGGCCGGTGGCAATCACGGCCCTCTTGATGCAGGTATCTACATCGTGCGCTCCGAGCGATCTGGTAAACAGTATATCGAAAAGCATATCCGCGGCCGCGACGTTCAAAATGGGCACGTTGCGCGCGAGATTCGACTCTCAAGGCAAATGCAGCATCCAAATGTTAACCACCTCGTAGCATACGATATCAGCCACCAAACCTCCAAAGCGTCAATCATTCTTGGGTCCTATGAAAAAGGAGGGCTGGATACTTTCATCTACCGCTATCGTGAAAAAGGCGATTTTATTCCCAAAGCTTTCGTCTGGAAAACACCCCTATATCTCGCACCAGCGCTCTGCGATTACCATGCAAGCTCATGGCAGAGCCATTGATCACGTCAAAGGCTGGAATCGCGTTTGCCAACGGGATATTAAACCGGGAATGTCTCTCGCCAATGAATTCGACGACCGTCCCAGTACCCTCGCGTTGTATTAGGTGACTTTGAATGCTCTGTCACTCTTAAAGAAAGCAATGCTCGCATTGCGGCTGAAAGTGTATCTGGACAAGCCCGCATCTTCGCTCCGCTGGAGAGCCCGGATTACTCGCGACGTAGTGATATCTATCACGCCGCGCTGACTATACACTGTATGTCGGCTTAAACTGATTCCTAACGGAATACAACGTCTTAAAGAAAGTTCGTTTGGGGGCAGGCGTAGTGCTGCGCTAGCGTATATTCTCGGAAAATGTCTCAAATCGAATGACGGAGACCGACCTTCGTCAGCACTACTACCAGTGATGGTTCATAACAGAGCAGTAGCATACTGTAAGAGGAATGAGTCTAAGCCCTTGGCTACTTGGGCGTTCGAGTAAGCATTGTGTGTTTCTTTATTTGGAGTTTTCTTTTGTTTCTGCTTGGCCTGGCGCTAAATGGGATATAGAGCAATTGGAGACAAATAATGGATGTTACACAACTCTTTTTGGATTATCTTTCTTTGTGTGTGCATTCTCTTCATTCGCAATGCGAGTGAATTAACCAGCTGGCCGTGCCAAATATCCACACACCGTGTTCCCTACTCTATCTCCCCCACCCAACCTAAAAAGTATGTCTAAATTTTTCATTCTCCTGTATGACCATCCCTTCCTATCTACCTGCCCAATTCTTGCGTCTAAAGTCCTAGGTCATCAACACTACAAGCAGTATCAGCAGGAACTGCGCGGCAACAGCACACCAAACGCCCGTTCTATAGGAAGCATACTTCTTTTGCATGAACGCCGTGCTCGCATAGATGTCTCCGATAGCAGCAAAGAAGAACTGCACACCGCTGGCGTCAGCTAGAGCAGTGACGCTGTAGCCAACAACTAGCCACAAAGCGTCGGCCGTCCGCAAGGTTGAAAATCAATCCACGAACTCTTCATATTGATTGGTCTTCAATATAGTTTGGATTAAATACGTGTTGAACTAAGCTGATTTATGGATTCCTTCTTTGTTATCACATCACGTGTCCCCTTGGTATATAGCTTCGTTGCTGGTCGACTTACAGCAATCAAGACACCCCCCACCTTCCTTCCTACACAGAGTCCGACAGATCCATCGCTATCCAGTACATACGAGCCGTCTAGTTTGCCAGCGCAAAAGCGAGAATATCGCCAGATTCGGGAATGAAGAGGTTGATCAAGTACCAAAGACCAATTCTACAAGACCCATTAGCTATTGGCCTCTGATAGAATGCTAAAAAAATTTTGCTCACCTTTACCGAATCTGACAACGTTGGTATTAGGTCGATAGAGGAAAGATACAGAACAGAAGAAATCCTGCCTCAGAAATACCGATCAGCATTCTGCATACCACAATGACCTTCCAGTCCTTCGCGAATCCCATTCCAAGCATGACGGCGCCCCAGCTTGGCTCCAGAGCATTTAATTGGACCTTGGGCCCAAGGGGTCGAAGAGGCGGCGTGGAAGGAAGTTCGAACAGGAAGTACGTGACGAAGGAGGCCAAAAAGGTTATCGAGTAGCAATTTCCAACTTCGAAGTGCAGATCTACGTTCATGTCCACGACGTGGGAGTTTAAGATATTGACGCGGTCGAGGCTGGCGATGTAGTACCAATCTACTTTGCGGTTGCAAAAATATCAGAGGGTTTCCGGAGTTACTGCTGTGTAGGGTAGGATATGTTTTGTCATACACAACTTTGGCTACTATCTTCCGTTCCGCTTCTGAAATCTCATCTTTAGAGGAGTGCCCAGGCATCTTCTCCATTCCTACCTCTCCATCTACGACGTCTGCTTCTTTCCCTTCAGTTTAATTGCCATTGACATCCGCGCCGGTGGCGGCGGGGGAGAAGAGTGAATATTGCTGTCACTACAGACTAAAGCAACTGGAATCCAAAAGAAGCAAAGAAGACGCAGAAACTAAGCATGCGTCTAGATTTGGAGGTATAATTCTGAAAGGGTGTCTTGCATCTTTATGACTCCAATTTGACTGTAAAATGCTTGAGCTATCCCTTCTCCGATGCCCACGAAGCCGATTTCCCGTCTTATTTATCTTAGTGGATCTCTCAATAGAAACCTAGCTCTATCTGTTAACCAACAGAACCTTGGCTTGCATTTCAATTTCCACGATGCCAAAAGCACTTACCAGAGAGCGACCCACCTTTGCTATCCGTCTAGCAGCTTAGTGTTAGCTGAGGAAAGTGCTGATATATTGAAGAAAACTCTGTCGATTTGAGGAGCAGGAAGCTCCTATCTATATACTGTCGAGGAAGAGTAATCATACCCCTATTACTAGGCCTGATGCAGTGGCTAATGTGGTGGCGCTTGAGCTGTGGCCGTGATAGCTGACGCTTAGGCCTTTTGTTGTGAAGGAACTCCTGCCAATAATGCCACTGTAGAGGTAGGTCCTTGGAATGGAGAAGAGCATATGTCTCCATAGTGTCGGGTGTGGAGCTTGTTGGAATGACCTATGGACTGTGTGATGCTTGATGAGTGGTGAATGGAATCGGAAAAGCATTGGAGCTGCGTAGCCGGTCTGGTGGCGGTATCTCTCGGGAGAACGCATAGTGAATGGAAATTACAGGCGTTGCTAGCCCGAGTATATCTATCAAGAAATTTAGGACTGAACATCTTCGAATTCGTGCTACAGGCCCGTGCATTTGGCTGCAATAGAGCTTCTCAGGATAGCCCTTAAAGAAGAGAAGGTATGGGAAGAGGCTGTGAATACATGCCTTGGCTCCTCTTATGTGAGGATAGGAGAATACCAGTAATTAAATGCCACAGGCAGCAGCACGGTTAGATACTACAATAGAATACCACGATTACAATTTTAAAATCGCCATTAATTTCTAATAGTAGACCGAGTATATCCGGAAGCCTATCCCTTGCTCGAGTTGTGCCTGAAAGAAAATCAGGCACAGGCTGCACGTGAGCTAGGCAATTACAATTGACTAGCTGTGACTCCATTTATATGCCACGGTATTGCTTCACCGGCGAAGGAAACCGGGCTTAGAGGAAGCGCCATAATATCGAGCTGGACCCTCAAGACTGATGTACATCTTCAGGACGGCTCTGATGGCTCCGGAGCTAAGAAATGGCTAAAATGCTTCTGGCCTTTACGAACTAAGGCCCTCGTACCTCGTCGATCCATGGAATAGCGGACTGAGCACCCTTTTTCTGCACGGTCTCAGAAGCGGCACAGTTTGCAAGCTCAATAGCGGCATCTATTTCAAATGCAGAGCTTGATGTGGCCGTTGATTGAGCAACAGCTACTGCATATGCACCAACGAAAGTGTCTCCAGCAGCGGTGGTGTCCACTACCTTGACTTTTCGAGCGGGTAGCACTTTGGCTGCTTGCGATCGGGCATAGCGCTGAGCTGTTTGATAGTACACACCCTGGAAATGAATTAGGAAATGAGGTACGCTGTATCAGGTGGACTGGGGAGCCCACTTCAGCACCAAGTGTGATTATCACATTTCTCACACCCCTCCTGACGAAGACCGTAGCAACATCGTTCCAAGACGTGGGATTGGAGATACCAGAAAGCATAGCGGCTTCGGTTTCATTCACGATTAAATGGTCAAGTCCTTGGTAGGCATCGTCAGGGAGTGAAACTGCCGGAGCGGGATTCAATATGATCTGAACTCCTCGTTCGCGGGCTACTTTCATATTACAAAGCACCTGTCTCGAGTCAGAGATAGTGGAAGAATGTGACCAACTACAGAAGCCAACAGTCAAGCTTGATATATGCTTGAGTACAAGATCGCAGGGTTCTACTTACTACTTCCATCGGTAGCTCCAATTGAAACAATACAACCGAAGTATCATCTTGGAGGAGGTTGGTCGCTGGTACCGCATAGTTTGCTCCGGGAGAGAAAAGTATCCTGTTCTCTCCAGTATGGCTTTCAACAATAATAACAGCAACGCCAGTCTTCTGGTTTGGTAGCTTCTGAACCTTGGCAGTGTTCAACCCATCTTTTTGCAGGCTTTTGAGAAAGTCATCGGCGAAGGGATCGTCGCCCACCGCACCAACCATCCGTACTTCTACCTTTCCTGGCTCTCCTCTCCGTGCTTGTTCTTGTGTCCGCGACAACCGTGCACATGCTACAGCCTGATTCGCACCTTTTCCACCGAAACCGATGTCGAAGGATTCTGAAGTCAATGTCTCACCGGCCTCAGGTACCCGTGCCGTCCGAGTGACGAGGTCAACATTCAGAGAGCCTACGACGGAAATGATTGGATGAGGTGAAGTCATTATATTATTTTCAACCTCCGAAAAGATAGCTGGGTACGATGATTCATCAAAAGAAAAGCATGGCCAAGGTGGTAAAGGTGAAGTGAAATGCTTTAATTTTGGCTTGACTAGTCTATTTTTGGTCTAGTAAGTCTACATAATACGCTGTGGAATGTTCAGGGTTGACCTCCCAGACCTCCCTTTCATTCCATTCACATTTCCACGAACAAATCATACGGAATCCTTAAGTATCCGCTTCAAGGCCATCTGAGTCAAGAATTCACACCTACCATCCATCTTTCATAGCCCACAGACGTCGCCATATACCGAGCTATCGTCTTACCCACGTATTAGACCTGGTATGTTTCTAACCCCCAAGTCCAAGGAATCAATTCCTTGTTGCTCCGTCACTGCTGCTGCGGGCTCCGTAAGAGTTGGCCTAAAGGCCGAAACTAATCATGCCGCATCACTTGTGACAAACCCAGCAGCAGAAGTGCAAGCAGTAAACCAGTGTGGTAGGTTTGGCCGCACCAATTTCTTGAATAATTTCGCCAAGGAGACCGATTTGACGCCCCCGTATTCGTAAATGAATTCGAGTCTCTTGATATTGCAATGGGAAAAGAGCGAGGAGCAGCTACGCTGTTGCAGCATTGTGTAGGCGTCCCTCACCGATACGCCCCTCAACCTCAGCTGAGCCAGGGTCCGGCTAAACTTCCAGTGGTACCATTCACCGGCGCCTAACGTGGAGCAATTTTCGTCGATAACGTAGAACCGAAAGACGTCTAGTTGGAGACGTTGTAGCATTGTTGACTCGGTGCCCCGGACGAGAAAACGTGTAGAGTCCAGTAGCAAGCCAAGTCTGAGATTGAGAATCAGATCGGCACAATGCATGCAGTCATACGTTAAAAGTCCGCGGAAAATATCCGCTTTCGCGGGAAGAAAACGTATTGCAGAGCCAAGATATACCTCTAAATAACCGTCTATTTCTTCCTCGTCCTCTTTTTTTTTTAAAAAAAAATAAAAAAAAAAGTAAAAATTAAATAAATAGCTATTGCCCTTTTTGCCATATTTCTTAATTTGGATGGGTTGAACCTTCCACGGAAGCTGGGTGGATCTCCAAAAATGAGCTCAATGAAACTGGCTCGTTGAGCACTAAAACATAGTTCGCAAACAAAGCTGTGAAGGCTTATTCTAGGGTGTAAGTGAGTAATATGTGCCTAGCTGTCTTTTTTTGGGGCGAATCAGATGATATAGCAGGCCTGAAGGAGTTGTTGGAAGATATTGGCGTGTCTGGCGTATCCATTTTGCAGTTTCTCGGCGCCTTCTGCTAGATGACTTTTGCCCGTCTACCATTGGAAAGTACCACACATCGCTATACAAGCTGCGAAATATGTTAGAAATTCCCAAACGGTGGTAGAGCGGCTAAGCAACTTACTCCATGGTTCTTCAGATGCATTTGTGGATACCATGAACTGAGGGTACTGCCGGGAAGAGATAGAATTGCATATTATCCCAACGACAATCTCGGTGGGCTGGCGACTCAAGGATGGGCTAGATTTTGCTGACAATGCCGCACTTTCGTTTGCGATTCTCGAGGATGTGCGAGCAACACATCCTGTCGGCTGCAGCGATACAGCTCTCGTCTCATCGCCTGTATCACCACAAGCCACCTGTACCAGGGGGTCCAACAGCTTTCTCTATAGTATATAGACCGTAGCCTCCTCTCAATACAATTTTCAGTTCCCTTTGGATAAATGACATTAACTACTGCCCCAGCTGACACATTCACTCGCAGACCATGACCGACGATGGGAAGAGTGATGAGGTCGTACGAATTTCCTGGTTAAGCTTAACAACTCAATCGGTAGTTTCCATGAGAGAAGTGCTTAAGAATGCAATGGATGATGTTTTCGGTTTGCAAATGGAACGAAGAAGCAGTACCTGCGGCAATGACGAGGACGGAATAAGTCCTTTGCGGCAATAAGTCGCAAAATGGATAGGCGGAGGTTGTGAATACCTCTGGGTCCGTTTGGGTGACCTGAACCCTACATAAGTCTAGGTAGCTCTAGAAACAGGTGTCGTTATTAGATGAGGGAACTCCAGGCATAGTCAAAGACGTGGTAAACGACACCCATCAAGAATGCCCTGAAGTGACTCGGCTGGATTAGGCTTATGCAAAAAGGGTGCAATATTCGAGCACAAGCCTGGGTAATCCTAGGTTGGGCGAGAGAAGCGTACCTAGGTAGGACAAAAGTGTAGTTGACGGTGATGCGGTCACATGGTGTTGCGGAGGTTAGCTCAGTGAGAAGGAGCGCCCACTTAGTTGCCAGCGGGTGTGATGAACGGTTGTTGACAGGATAGTGCTATAGAAATCTGACATATTCACTATTCATTTCTATCCTCTCCCGCCGTTTCTGAAGGCCTTCCAGCCCGTCATTAGAAAAGAGAGACCAAAACGGAGACAATGGAACATAATCTTGTTTTTTACTTGCCTACGCGTCAGAGTCCCTATTTAGCTTACTCAACAGCTGCCTCAATGGCTTCCAGAGTGGACCTCAGTTCATGGTTAGTGCTTCGCATTATTCACTGCGAAGATGGTTCGGAAGCTGCAAACCGCCCGGGAACATTCCATGGACCTGTTATACCTCGATGGACCACCTACCGCCATATCAATCCTATTCGGGGACTGCGACAGTGTAATTGGTGCAAGGTCGTTGATATCATGCACGCTCACGGATGCAGATACTTGAAATCCAAGCACATCCTCCTGAATAGACGCTGAAAGCGATCTACTGAACTCCCTGAGGCCTTCCACCACCTCACCACCTTTTCGTGGCCAGGGGCATGTTTCAGCTTTTCCAGCCTCAGAATTATTGTTCTTAATGCCAGTCGCGGCTCATGAGAATTCAGTCCCGATTGCGATTCGGGATCCACCTGCGCAGTACAAATTCCCGGACTTTATAGCGTTTCAGGATGTTGCCTATATTAAAGCCTCGGTCTTCCGGTGTGCCATGAGACGGAGGAGGGATGTCGACATATACCAGGACGAGGCTCTTGTGAACCTGTGTCTGCACTCGGTTCACACGATGCAACCACCACCAGTCCTTCGTCTCCTTTTTGGCGGTTTGCAGCTTTCGTTCTGATGACTCGGACCAATATGGATGGCTGTACGAAGGAAGGATTATGATAGCGAACTCTGCATGGGAAAAGACTGGGCCCCTGTTGTAGAGCAAGTAGTCGACAGCAAATTTGACACCCGGCCGGACGACCCACCCTAAGGATCGGAAATGGTGATAGACAACGTACTTTAGCAGGAAAGGATTATCTGGTTCAAACGTAGACGCCCTTCTAGAGGGGAAGGATGAATTCTGGCAGAACAGCTTGAAGAGTGCGGAAGTCTGGATGGCCGTTCCTTGGTCAGATACTTCAAGAACCCCGAGTCCATAGACCAAGAAGAAGGATTCTTCGCATGTCAATTGAAGATGCTCTTCATCTTCCAACACCTCGTCCAAACCGTCAATAGCGACCTCATTGGAACTTATGGTGGCTTCAGGTGCCCATGGAGTTCGATCTGCTTCATTCGAATCATTTTCTAAAGGGTTGACATCCATACTGCCAGAAGTAAAGCTATTCAGTTCAGAGTGATTGTTGGCATTTCCATTGGAGAACGGTAAGGGATTTTGTTCTGATTCAACAACTGCCTCTGTTCCCAGAGTCTCATTTACTGGGGCTAAATCACCCAATTTGCCTTCTTCCCTAAGCTGTTGCTCGATCGCCTCCCTCTCTTTTCTGGCTCGTTCCAATTTGAACTGCCTTCGGTCTTCCCGTCTTTGTCGAGTTACTTCTTCGCTCGTTTCCAAAACTAAGAGCCCTCGTTTTCGCTTCTCTTGATCCAGCCAACGCGGCTCACTACGACTCAGGTTTCCTTTCCCAAAGAAGCCTCGTTCCCACAATGCACGTATGGTTTTAACATCTGTCACATGGACGGACTGTGTTTCATGAGAGAAGTATCCCTTGTATGAGTCCGGAGGGTGAGAAGACGGTGGCCAGAAGAACTGCGAGAACAATGCGTATGCAATTCTGAGCAGAGATAAAGGATTGTGTGGAATGAAGGTAGGTAGTGGATAGATATTTAGAGGGAGTGGCCTTGAGTGAATTTGGACATAGTTTGGCCGTTTTGGTCGAGGGACACGCTCTTGAGGTTTAGGGCCCTGTTCTATAGCCACAGTCCCATTCGCACTGCCCGGCGCCTCCAAGGGCGTAGATATCTGCGAAGCCTCAACGATAGCACTCATATTCAGTTATAGGCAGTCGCAGTTGCTGAGGGATCTATACAAATCGTTAGTGTCAATGAAAATCCGCAAAGCAAAATGTGATAGTGATCAAAATTGAATAGCTCAGATACCGTTGTAGTCTTTCTCATAGAGAACTTGAACCAGCATGGAGGGAAGACAAAAGTCAACGCCTTCCTTCTAGGTTACAATACGTAAGGTGTCATCACAGCAATAGTTTGAAATTGGAAATAGAGGTACAGGAGAAGGAATCACTTACAGATATTAGTCCGAGAGAAGACTACGGCCGAAGACAGAAGTACAGGCAGCTGAAGCGGCTGGTAGGCATGTCTTCGCTCAATGTATAGTGCAGAAACAGGCTGGTTAGGGATGAAGGGTGAAGGTGGAAAGGTCGTGGGTGAGTCTTCTAGCTGCGAAAACTTCGGTTGGTTACAATTCGCCGAAATTTAGCCACTATCGATAGACCTTCACTGGAAGGATGTGTTTCACCATCAGGTTCCTAGGGCTTCAAACAGTCCTCGGGACAGCCCCGCTACCATGCTTCTTCATCCAAGGTGGTTCTTACGCCTGCCACGGTATACCGTAAGAGCTATATCAACCGCACCTAGACCTCGAGGACCTCGGAGCACACTTCAAAAACCTCCGCCTCCCTCAAGACTTCCGCGGCGCCCCGAGAACTCTCCAGCCCAGGCAAACAGCGAACCCTCCAAGGTTGAAGCAGTGTCTGCTGCTCTGAGCCAGGCCTCTGACAGTGAAAACAATCTCTTGACTCCGGTCCACATTCCAGAAGATCCCAATGGAGTTCTTAAAGAGAATCATCCCGCCGTCTCACTGTTGGACAACTCGTCCATTGTGGTGCAAAGACAGCTGGAAATGATGAATGTGTTGATGGGATTTGAACAAGCGAATAAATACGTCATAATGGATCCGCACGGGAATCATATTGGGTACTTAGCGGAGCAGGAGCATAGTATAGGCAGTGCTATCGCGCGCCAGATGTTCCGCACTCATCGATCCTTCACAACCCATGTGTTCGACCGGGGGGAGAGGGAGGTATTGAGAGTATGTGCTGCCGATTTCACCAGACACGAATACTAGTATCGAGGGCTATGCTTACAAGTTATTAGTTCCATCGTCCTTTCAGCTGGATATCCTCGAGAATGCGGGTCTACGACGCTATTGGAAACAACTTGACACATTCGCCTTCTGACGCATTACAAGGTACAAGCACAGGCTCAATTGTGAATCAAATATCAGCTCAGATATCCTCGATTCCTTTATCCGAAATGCGTGTCATTGGCGCTGCGGAACAGGAATGGGCGCCCTTACGCCGAAAATACAACCTTTTCCTCGCCCGAAACCTCGAACAAACAAAATCCGACTCACAAGTAGCTCAAATTACCTCCGGAGATCTTCCATTATCCAACTCTAAAGGTTTACAAGTCGTAGAAGGCGACTCCCGCGAGGTAGGCTTCATGCAGTTCGCGCGTGTCGATGAGCCATTTCTATCCTGGGATTTCAACTTGCTCTCCGAGGATAAACGACTCATCGGATCCGTAAATAGGAACTTTGTGGGTTTCGCACGTGAATTATTCACGGACACTGGGGTTTACGCTCTAAGAATGGACGCTGCTGGGCTGGCCTCAGAACCTGGTCATGTCATATCGAAGACAGGAGAACTCTCGAGAGACTCACAAGAGTTTAATCCGGGTATGACACTCGACCAGCGTGCAGTCATGCTGGCAACTGCTGTCAGCATTGACTTTGACTATTTCAGCCGCCACAGTAATTCGTCCGGCATGGGCTTCATGCCACTCTGGTTCCCTATGGGTGGCGAGGCGGCTGGAGGTGCTGCTGAAGCTGGCGCAGTTGGTGCAGGTGCAGGTGGGGCTGTTGCTGGCACCGAAGCTGCAGAATCCGCCGGAGCACTCGGCAATGCTACCAGAAGCGTGGGAGCCGGTGAAGGTGCTATAGCTGGCGCTGGCACTATGGCAGGCTATGAAGCTATGCAGCATGGCCGGAGCGCTCAGCAGCAAGACGAGTCGTCTCTCAATCCGTACGCTAATCAAAGTCCTGGCCAAGGACAGCCAGATCAACTTAATGAGCAGGAGGATGTCTGGGGGGAGGATTTATGGGGTAATAGCAGAGGTGGTGGTGGACCAGGCTCGGGACAAGGAGGTAATGGAGGCCAGAGCGGCGGAGGTGGCGGAGATGGAGAAGGTGGAAGTTGGTTCGAGGACTTCTTCGGAGAATGAAGTTTATTGGTGTTATGATGGCATGCATTATCCGTTTGGATGAACATTTTCTGGCGTATCAAGGGGGAATTTGAGTACGTAGTCCTGTTAAGTCCTTTTCCGAGGGTTTCTACACCCATGTACTCTGTGTAAGTAGATGTATTAGTACGAGATTGCCTCGAATGGAATACGAACAGTATAGATGAATAAGTACTGAATACTTCACCATACTCCACTCATAATTAGTCCCTTTAATTACAACCAAATAAGTACTTAGGCATGAGCAAGTCGTCACGTGTCACATTCTTTCCGACAACATCACCCAAATCCTCCGAAACCCAATCCATCAACAAACTCACCACGCTCTCCCCGCAATTTCTACACACCACCTACATAGATAAAGACAAACCACATAATTGAACCACCACCCTACCGCAACAAAAACAACAAACGCACCTCCCACTTTCCTGCCCAAGCCAAGCCAACCTCAACCCCTCCATCGTCACCGCCGCCTCGCCACCCCGCAATGGCCTCCTCCTCCGCCTCGAAGCGGCTCTTCAAAGAATACCGCGGCCTGGCGTCCGACCCGCCCGAAGGCATCGCAGCCGGCCCCGTCACCGAAGACGACATGTTCCTTTGGGAAGCCCTGATACAAGGGCCGGAGGGCACGCCCTTCGAAGGCGGCATCTTCCCCGCCGAGCTGAAGTTCCCAAAGGATTATCCGCTGGCGCCGCCGAGCATGCGGTTTTTGTGTGATATGTGGCATCCGAATGGTGAGCAGCGTGTTTCCTTGCATTACTGCCCGGATAGCTGGAGAGTTGGTCTAGAGAGGAGAGAGTTGGGGGTGGGGGGTGGGTTCGTATTTGGGATGAAGTATATTATTAACATGAATGGCCATATGCTAAATGCTAGCGATGGTGGGGTATGATTAGTGTATCCCAACGGCACAGTCTGCATCTCAATCCTGCACCCGCCCGGCGACGACCCTCACCAATACGAGCAAGCATCCGAGCGCTGGTCGCCGATCCAATCCGTCGAGAAGATCCTGATAAGCGTCATGAGCATGTTGGCGGAACCGAACGATGAATCGCCTGCGAATGTGGATGCGGCGAGGATGTGGAGGGAGCGGCGGAAGGAATATGAGAGGATTGTGAGGGAGAATGTGAAGAAAGGGTTAGGGCTGTGAGAGGCGCGGTTTAGCGAATAAGAGACGATGGGAAGGGTAGATTCATAGCATGGCGTTTTGGGATCGTATTTCAAGCACCATTGGCATAGATGGCGATTTTGGCACTCAGCTTGCATATATGAGAAACTGTTTCCAATTCAGAAACTGTGAAACAAGGGTATACTTCCACGCGCGAAACCCGTCTGGAGGCTGTCTAGAGTGTGCACTAATACCGAAGAACCCCTATCGTTATACTCAACTAGCGAGCCCTTCAGCCTGCACCGGACCTTCTTCCTCGAAAAACTCCTTTTCCTCGAAAAGCGACAGCTTTTCCCTGACCTCACCAACATCGCTAACGTCACTGGTTCTATTTTTACCACACAGCATCAGGTTATTACCAACCGCCCCCTCCTCCTTTTTAGATTGCAAGTACCTCATGTCAACGTCCGTGGAGAATTTCGGCGATTGGGGACTGTAATCCTCATCAACTGGAACTGGACTCTGGGCATGGCGTTCGGGAGGCGCATACTTTCGCCACAGTTGTGCGTAGCAGTCGAACGGTGATGCGAGCGACTGCTGCGGAGAATAGGACTCCTTGGGCGCATTGAAGGCCGATGGCAACTTTAACGTCTGGCCTGGCGACTTTGACGCCCAGCTTGGTGACTTTACCATCCAATCTGGATCGAAATTAGAAGGTTGTGGTTTTGGCGCACAGCATGGCGCAAAGCATGATAACGTTGGCGCATGAGACGATGATGTTGGATTATAACGTGGTGACACTTGGGAATAACCCGGTGACTTTGGGCTATATGACGGTGACATTGGATAGGGTGGTCGTGGCGACGGCGGGTCATAAGTTGGTAACTCTGGCATGTAAGGTGGTGGGGATTTATATGCGACCCGCTCACCCCAAGGGGGCACGCGGTTTGACCTCCATTCGGGCGCATTTGGCGGAATTATACCTCTCGCCGCAGTGTTATTCGTAACATTGATATCATGAGGTTCGGACAGGTTTTCTGGATCAGTAACTTCCTCTTCATCAGGCTCTTCATACAGCCCCGAAGGACTCTTGGGAGGACTCCACGAAGGCTTGATACAAGGGGTCTTACGTCCCAGATTGAGATTAAGGTGTTTGCTTGTGCCGTATGTACTGACTCTGTTGATAGCATCCTGGAGGATGATGCAGCGTGTCATGGCCGCGATCAGGAGTTCTGCATCGGCAGCACGCATGTATCTGACTGCCTGTCTTTCATAGGCATCGACAAGGTCCTGGAGCTGTTTTAGTGGCATGTCGCAGTACCTGAACTTTAACCAGTTGATGACCCGCGGTGAGGTCGCGCCGTACAGTGACCAGAGAAGACTCAGATCCAGGCAGCCTTCTGTGATGAGAGTTTCAGGAATTGCGATGCATCCCACTTCTACGTGGCGTGGCTGCCAGGTCAAAACTGAATTGCTGGGGTCGACCGGACGCAGCTGCTCGATAGCATCGTTGAGGATCTTGAGACGAAATTGGTGAAAATTCCCTTTGTAATTGAAGAGGTGCGTGTCGCGCGGGTTTTCTTCGAATAGGCCGTCGTAGAGGCTGAACTCTTCCAGGCGAGCGCACTGGAGGAGTTCATGGATGGAACTTATTGTGGTCATCCCGACGGAGTAGTAGTAATTTCGGAGAGAGAAAGGCCGTGATGCTTGGATGAGTCGCGATTTTCGAGAGGCAAAAACGTTGATGCTGAGATGAGAGTGTGATGGCAGCTCGAGGATGAATAGTTGAGGAAGAACAGAAAGCGTGAGTGATGAAAATAAGCGATGATCCGACGAGAATTTATGGCAGTTTGATGATGTTTGTAGATGGAGGACGGTAGGTCCCTGGGCCTCAAGTATCTTGATTTGTTGACAGTTGGATAAGACATAGGGAAGGAGCGATGGCGGAGGCCAGCTGGGAAAGTGTGCTTCGTTATACCTATTAAGAGCTAAAACAGCCCTTTGTCCAATTCGGCCCAATTTCACCCATGAATGAAAGGCTAACTCTACTATTTCTAAGCTCGGTACGTATTTTTGTACCTCTTTTCCAAAACCTTGGAGGGTAACTAGATAGAAAATTACTCAAAAGCTGAGGTCAACAGTAGCAGGCTCGCGGGGCGGGAAAAAGAGGACACAAAACAAGTTACCGTCTTAGTAAGAAGGATTAAAGCTCTTATTATCTGGGAGAAATAGATTAAACTCCTAGGGGCCTTGGACGTATATCGTTCGGCGGGTGCCTCAGTGGAGGTGGCATCGAGGTCTTATGTCTATGCCATATTCCAGGCATACAAAGGAGGCATTAGTATGCCACCTTTTTCCCGCGCTGCGAGGCAGGATGTCTGGGAAATTTTTGATTAGCATAAGGTTAAAGAGAGTATCTTCGAGGAAGACGGGCTGAGGGAAAGATAATTGAGGGAAAATAGGAAAGGATAAGAGTCAAAATTGCCGAAGAAGAATAACAAAGGCATATGGATGGCAAGGCACGGTAGGGAGCTCAATTGCATGGTAAATAGGGTTGTAGTATAGTACAAGATAGAGATGGACGAATACTTAACGAACTCGAGGATTCGGGACTCTAGAGAATATATCTGTGGCCTTGAGCAAAACACGTGACGCGCTCTGGACATGCTGCTCGCAGAGCTCTCCGATACCAGGCAATCTATATACTGTCTTGGTGGTTCGTTACCTGCCAGCATGGGTGGAGCTTGGTGAGATGGAGACATGGAAGAGAAATCTGGTGCAAGCGACCGCTGACCAACTAATCAAATCCTCGAACAAAGAAATAGAAACACAAATTATAATAGAATCGAGAGGGTTCATATGCTCTGTAGGACCGGAAAATTGATTGTTGATGGAACTTTCAAAATAATTAGGGGCGCACGATGCCGAAAAACCTCGGGCGGTATGTGTGCAAGCTTCAGCAGCCGCTCATTGGACCTGATGCCCTAGATGGCACCAGCTTCCGTTGCGTTTCCGTTGGAAGAGGCTCCAGATGCGCATGTTGGATGCCTTTCATTAATGTGTTTATTGCTAATTTTCGCCGTTTTCGGACTTCGGTCATGGAGTTGGTTGCATCATCGGTCAAGACCTCCACCTGACAGGCTCCGCGTGATAATGAGCTAAATTCAAATCGAGGCATTCTTTACGATATATAAATAACAGCCCTTCAAAAGCCGGGGTTTAAACCTTGGAAACTTTCAAGCCCTCTTACCCGTCCGCTTAAAAAGCAAACGACCCCCCACTACTTTCGCCGTCGTCACGAGAAATCACGCAATCCTGAGCTTGTAGCAAAATGGTCATTGTAAATTGTCCTACCCATACATTGTGCCCTGTTAGGAAATAAGTAAACAAACGACTGATTCTTGGCCATGCAGCTTGAATATACTGTCGAAAAGCCACTCAATCGAGAGCCGCCGCTCGAGAAGCTGATTTCCAGGTATGTCACACGTCGTTGAATGATGACAAGTTTCATCATTTCTATTAAAATATATATATAAAAAAAAAGGACAGAATCTAATTCGGATCTTACTATTGTTAGTTTCATCACCGAAGATGGCTACGACCGTAATCACGGGTGAGAACTCCCTTCTCTGTAGACTTATGGCGATTCCAAGGTTTTTCTAAAGCCTTCTAGACCGATCCCCTACATAGACGGCGCAGCTCATAGGGTGTGCGTCTACGGAGCCGTAAAAAATATTCTCTCCCTTTCTATCGATGATCTTACTTCTCTTCCTCAACACAACGTGATATGCGCTCTCCAGTGCGCCGGCAATCGGCGTCACACGATGCGCACCAAACTCAAAGAAGTCCAAGGAATCGACTGGTTTGATGGTGCTGTGATGAACTGCCGCTGGCGTGGTCCGAGATTGCGCGATGTGCTGCTCAAGGCGGGCATTGACATTGCGCGTGAGAAGTGGAAGGACGCACACGTGGCCTTTGCATGCTTCCAAACGCCATGTCAGGAGGACGAATGGTATGGTGCTAGTATAGAGCTCGAGAGAGCAATGAGGGAGGATGCCGATGTGATTCTAGCTCTGGAGGTAAGTTTGCAGGCTTTGTTTATTCCTTGGCATTATCCTAGATCGTTTAATTCTGTCCTGGCTACTATGATGGCCATTTTCAAGCTTCAGAATCCTCGATGGCTGCATACTTCTCTGGATCGATTTATTAATTTACGTCTAAGATGAACGGCCACGCCCTGACACCCAACCATGGCTACCCGGTTCGAGTGGTAACACCGGGCATCGCAGGCGCTCGCTCAGTCAAATGGCTCGACCGCATCACGATACAACTCACAGAATCCCCAAATTTTTACCAGCAGCACGACTACAAGATATTGCCTGAAGAAGCCGACTGTGCAGAGACGGCAAAAGACTTCTGGAACAAGGTTCCCGCGATCCAGGATATGCCGGTCAACTCTGTGATTGCAGTCCCTGCGAGTGGAAGTAGGGTTGAAGTTGATTCAAAGGGAATGGTAGAAGTGAAAGGCTATGCGCTTCCGAGTGGGGAGGACGGCCCTGTTGTGAAAGTAGAGGTGAGTGCAGATGGCGGCGAGACCTGGGAGGATGCAGAGTTGATTAGAGCTGGGGAAATGGCAGAGGAGAGCACGAGTCTGAAGTGGGCCTGGTGTTTATGGCGCACGAAAATCAGATTGGAAAAGGGTAAGGAGAAGAAGTTGCTGAGTCGAGCAACGGATAAGGGTGGGAATGTCCAGACGCCGTGTCCGAAGTGGAATTTGAGAGGCGTGGCATATAATGGATATGGCGAGGCCAAAGACTTGGAGGTTTTTTGATTCAACGGATGACAAAAGAACAGGCCCTGGGGAAGGCTAGATGGAATTGGGGCAGTGATGGAATATGGGTATTGGGGCAGTGATGGAGAATGGGTTGTGGGGAATGAATAATGACTTTTATGGTAGACTAATCTTCATATATGCACAAAGTCGATGACCTCGTACTTATATAATCTACTGAGCGAACACTCAGGGATCTGTCGAAAGAATGTTCAAGAGGTTGTTGGATGTAGGCCTGTAGGCGTGAAGATGAGGAATAGAATACCGCACTAGTCCAAATTTGAATGTTACCTTACCTGGCTAGCGGTTATTCGCGGCCTCGAAGTCGAAGGGCTACCCGAATAAATCGTGGCCACGCCAAAGGACACCATCTATTTTGAAAATACATATCTTAACAATGGATGGAGATTAAATTCCGAGGCTTGGAATATAGGCTCTCTAAGTATTTTTATTTATATATATGAAGTCTTAAAAAGATATATTCAGTGGTTGCTGAGTATTTCGTTGTGAAAGCCAATGACTTCGGTGGGATCGGGTATATTTTGGTGGTTGGCGTGGCCACGATATATTCGGATAGCCCTTGGTCCTAGCCTCGACCTCACCACTATCAACATATCGTATCGTCAGAAGGGTTCCATTAAGCAGGCCTCTCTCCAGCGCAGCAAGGCGCTTATACCCAAAGACTGGACAGCAACTCGTCTTCTACCTTCTTTGTCTGCTTGCTGTGTTCGCCGCGGCAATACTACAACTAGTGTAATACCAGAGCAGCAATGGGACTATTCTATTCCTTTCCAAGTCTCAAGTACCATTTGTGTAGCTCTTGTATCGTCTATTTCCTTTATGCAATCTAGTTTGCCAATCATCCTTCTAGTCATCGCTGTCAAGCAACGGCCATACCAGCTGAAGAAAAGGTCGGAAATAAGCGAAGGCGATAACTCCACTCGGTGTAGGAGTTCTCGAGGTCACAATATTGGAACAAAACAACAAGGGACCCTTCCAAGATGGCGAGTTTTCTTAAACACTTCATCAATAGACTTTTCAATTCAACCTCTTTTGAATCAATACAGACTCATTCATGGCTTCAACAGAGCAAAACCAGCCCTCGGAAAATGATCCCTCGGCGGAGCCTGCAGGCTCTCAGCCAGTATCGACGGGGCCAGTATATTCAATATTCTCATCAAGCGAGAAAAAGGCAATCATTCTTACAGCGTCGCTGGGGGCTTTCTTCTCACCCATGTCTGCTCAAATATACCTCCCTGCCCTGAATACGATCGCCAAGGACCTCAAAGTTAGCAATTCTCAAATCAATTTGACTATCACGACGTATATGGTTTGTCCCTTTCGATTATAGCACTCCAGGATGACTCAAGTGATGCTTACGGCGTT
Source organism: Lepidopterella palustris CBS 459.81 (assembly GCA_001692735.1). Taxonomy (NCBI): domain Eukaryota; kingdom Fungi; phylum Ascomycota; class Dothideomycetes; order Mytilinidiales; family Argynnaceae; genus Lepidopterella; species Lepidopterella palustris. The sequence goes on from KV744937.1 coordinate 30,015, forward strand.
GTAGATTGTGCAGGGCCTAGCACCCACGATGATCGCTGGTTTCTCGGACGGTGCAGGCAGAAGACCCGCCTATATAATCTGTTTCAGCATCTACATTCTTGCAAACATTGGGCTCGCTCTCCAAAACAACTACGTCGCGCTCATGATTCTGCGTGCAGTTCAGAGCGGGGGTAGTAGCGGCACCGTGGCTTTAGCCAACGGATGTGTTGGCGACATAGTGGCCTCTTCCGAGCGCGGCATTTACATTGCCTATGCCTCCATCAGTTCCATCCTTGGGCCATCGCTAGCCCCTATACTGGGTGGTGTACTCAGCCAGTACCTAGGCTGGAAGTCCATATTCTGGTTTCTCACTATCTTCTCCACCATTTACTTCATCCCCCTGATGCTCTTCTTTCCGGAGACATGCCGGAATGTCGTCGGTGACGGCACTGTCCCGCCACCGAAATGGAACCAATCAATTACAGGTGTTATACGGGAGAAAAAACGCATTCAAGACGGCACTCCCGTCGACCCCGTGCAGCAAGCGTACGTAACCGAAAACTACCGCATGCGTTTCCCCAATCCGCTAAGCACGCTGGTTATTATCGCCGATAAAGAAGCCGGCTTGATTCTTTTCTCGACAGGGCTCGTCATCATGTGCTTCTACGCCATCGGCACTGGCGTGCCGTCCCAGTACCACGACATTTACAACTTCACTGACTTGGAGCTCGGTTTCGTGTTTCTACCGATGAGCATTGGGACCCTCGTCTCGTCCTTTACAACAGGCAAGATAGTCGACTGGAACTATCGACGCCACGCCCGCCGTTTGGGCTTCCCCGTCCAACGCAATCGCCAACAAGACCTATCAGGCTTCCCAATCGAAAAAGCCCGACTACAAGTCGCGCTGCCTTTACTATACGTCGGCGTTACAGGCATCATCAGCTATGGATGGGCTCTCCACTACGAGGCTAACCTCGCGGTCCCTCTTGTATTGATTTTTGTGATCGGCTACTCCATCAACGCGTCGAATCAGTGCATGAGCATTCTCATGGTCGATACATGGCCCGGGAAACCAGCGACAGTGACCGCGGCATCGAATCTTGTGAGGTGCTCGCTTGGGGCAGCGGCGTCCGCTGTCGTTATACCTATGCTGGAACGGTTGGGCAGGGGTTGGACATATACGTTGTTTGCGCTGCTTTGGGTCGTGTTTAGTCCGTGTATTTGGGCGCTGATGAAATATGGGCCCGGGTGGCGGAAGGAGAGGAAAGAGAAAGAGGACAAGGCAAAGACCGAGAAAAGGAGGTTGAGGGAGGAAGAGAGGGCGGCGGTGGTGGATGAGGAGGTGGCGGATGAGGAGGTGGCGGATGAGGATTTGATTGCTCCGCGACACGATGGACACGCAAATGGCGACGAACAAATAAATAAACAGGATGAGCCTAAGGCATCGGAGAACCCACTCACTCCACCTGCATCGGAAAAAATCACCGATAAGCAAGCCAATGCGGCACAATCCTGATAATGGGATTACCCAAGCTGAGAAACAGCTCTGATCATAGAGGTACTGTCTTGAGCATAGTGCGCCGTAGAGGTCAGCATGTCGAATAAGAACCAATACAATGTCATCTAGAACACAACCATGGCCATTCCGTTCCAAGGTCGATTTGATCGTCTCCTCGTAGCAGTCAAGCCTCCTGAAGCTACAGTAGCTTGATTGGAAACATCGATTCGATTAAGGATAACCGGGCTATAACTTAACTTTGGCCAATCCATGCAGTCCATCTGAATCCCGCAAAGATGCGGAAAGCACCCAAGTTTGATGTAGTGATTGGATACACAGGCAGATGTTTTGAGTGCCCAGGTAGCTCGTTGTTTGATTGGAAGGACACTGCGCCGGGTGTGTTCAACCCCCCACACACACACGGCGGGAAGTTTTCAGCCCTACGACAGCTTCGGGACGGTAATAATTCTTAGCTCCGACATTTCGGCCTAATCAACTCCAACTACACCTTGATATGGGCACGAGTCAAAGGCCCTGTCCCTATATATACAAAGTAGTTTAAATTGTGCTATGATAAAACAAGTCCCTCTCATTCCCCTTTCGATTCCAGACATTTTTTCTATATTAGAGCAAAACAAAATTATGGCAGACTCGACGCTCAACCCCGCTTGCTGTGCCCGCACCGCCGTCGTCACCGGCACATACACTCCCAAAGGCGCGTACGAAGAAATCGCCGGTCTGAATACATGTATATTGTCCCATCCCCTTCCTTTCCGCTCCCTACCTGTCCCCATCACTTCATGCACAAATACATATAATTTTTTTTTCTCTCTAACACCCTCAGACACCACCGGCCCAACCACCTCCACCCATGCCATCATCCTCATCTATGACGTCTTCGGCCTAACCTCTCAAACGATTCAAGGCGCCGACCGTCTTGCAGCCGCTACGAGCGCTCTCGTCTTAGTACCCGATTTCTTCAAGGGCGAGCCGATCGACCAGGATGTGTTCCCCATGGATACGGACGAGAAGAAGGCGCGGGCGACTAAGTTTATGACGACCAAGGTGAGTTCAATCCGCTCGGCGGAGTTGATAGGGGAGGAGGTGCTGTGAGTTGATGATTTCGTTATAGGCCGATTTTCGTGAGGCTGTGTCGGCTGTGCTGGCCGTGCGTAAGGAGGCGGAGGAGAAGTTCAGCAGAGTCGAGAGTTGGGGCGCGTTTGGGCTTTGTTGGGGTGGGAAGGTAACGGCATTAATTTCTGGCGAGGGGACGCTGTTTAAGGCTGCGGGGACTGCGCATCCGGGGTAAGTGTCCCGGTAATGATTCCCGCCGTAGTGCATTCTGCTCACGGCCGTAGTCGCCTCGCGACTGAAGAAGCAGAGAGGATGATGATCCCGTATTGCTGCTTGTTCTCGAAGGAAGACGGGACGCCGGAGCAGATGGATGCGTATACGAAGGCGCTGAAAAACAATGGACAGGACAATTTGGTTGAGAGATATAGTAATATGCACCATGGATGGATGGGTGCGAGAGCAAATCTTGAGGATGAAGATAATGTGAAGGAGTATGAGAAGGGGTGAGTACTCTACTTTGCTTGTGTTAAACCAATCCAGGATGCTCGATATGAGGAACGCTAACTTATCGCTGTCCAGATATGATCAAGTTGCGAGTTTCTTCAAGAAGCATTTATAGGTGCCTTGGAAGGTTGCTACAAGCGACTTTAAGAAGAGGCACAATAGCTTAACTAGCTTATCTTTTGTCGATTTTCTTTTCTCCTTCTGAGGCATGGCCGTCTGTTTAGCTCAATGGTGCAAAGAATAAAGCTTGATTCATACCTTCAATAAGCACTGCATCTGTAAAAACCCCAAATAGCACCTTGATCCTTGATTTTCTATTCTTACAACTTCGATTCGCTGCTCAGCACCAATCCACCCTTCTCAACGTCATACTGTCTTCCCCTCTTCCACCCCAGCCATTGACCGAGCACCTCTTCTCCACCGGCCCCTGGCTCCAGCGATTTCTGACTCCAACCACTGCCCTGTACTCCAATGCCTTGGCCCATAGCAACTGGTCTCCCGTCATCTCCCTCCTGGATCGCGTACGCAGGACTAGACTTTAGGGTTACGGCCGGCCTGTGGTCGAATCCTGCAGCCTCGAGCTCCGCTTGTGTGAAAACCGGCGTGCAGCAGGCGTCTGTGCCATCAAAGATCTTCTCCCATTCATCACGGGTTTTGGTTTTGAAGATATAGGTGAAAAAGTCTTTAAGAGCGGGCCAGTTTGCCTTGTCGTCGCGATCGGGGATGGAAGAGGGTGCAACCGATAGGCCTTTCAGCAGTGCAGCATAGAATTGAGGCTCAATAGCACCACTAAGCAAGAGTTAGCACCGGTCTCCAAACTAATGTGAGACCCGATCTTGGTAGGAATTGACAACTTGACAAGTCGGAAGCTTGAGCGAGATTTCAAAGGCTAGGATACTCACACAGCCATATACTTTCCATCCTTTGTCTCATAAGTGTCATAAAATGGACTTCCACCATCCAACACATTTGTTCCCCTCTCTCCAGACCAAATTGCTCTTTTCATCCCCAACCTCGGCATTGTCGCCAGAATTGCGCTTCCGTCTACCATATTTGCCTCCACAACCTGACCTCTCCCTCCATTCTTCTCTCTCGCGAACAACGCGAGTAGTATGCCGATGAAGCACATGGCTCCTCCGCCCGCGAAATCTCCAACCACATTGCCAGGCGGATATGGCTTTTCGCCCTTTCGGCCAAACAGGCTGAGCACACCAGAAACAGCAATGTAGTTGATGTCATGACCCGCCATCTGGCTGTACTTGCCGTCCCTTCTGAATCCTGTCATTCGGGCCACAACCAACCTTGGGTTTAGTTTCAGCAGCACTTCTTCCGGGCTTAACCCCGCCTTCTCGAGCACGCCAGGTCGGTAGGGGTCAATGACGACGTCGACGTGTGGAATAATTTTCTTGACAAGTGCGAGTCCAGAGGGCGATTTCATGTTGATACAGATGCTCGTTTTGCGGCGTGTGAGCTGATCGGTGGTTGGGATAGCTGGAGCACGGTCGATGCGGATGACGGTTGCGCCATAGTCTGCTAGGAGCATGCCGGCGAAGGGCCCTGGGGACCACGGTTAGTCTTGATCGCATTTCAATTCATGGAGAGGAGCTGATGGGGAGTTGAACGTGGGAGAGCGCGTACCTGGGGCCAGACCGGCGAACTCCAACACCCGGATACCAGTTAACGGCGGCGAGGATGTCATTGCGATGTGCGATTAGCTGTATGGGATTCGGAATAGGTGTATAAAAGGAGAATACGACTGTATTGGTGCTATATACATGATCAATATGGTGGACTAGGGCCACGGCTATGGCAAGCCGCGGGGGAGAGCAGCTCGTGGCTCCGAGGAGTTGGCCGAGGTGCTCCAGTCCTCTCCGGGTGGAGAAAAGCTGGGGTGAATTTCAACCTGCTCCGAAACGGACTACTCCGAACGAAAGACACCAATAGTTTATCAACATAGCTCAAAGCACTTTGTAATACTTCGTAATATGCCTCTTAAATGGCTTCGATGAAACTGCCCATGGTTTTCTTTCTAACTTTAGGTTCATCAGGTGTACGTACTACCAAAGCTATAGCCAACGACAACCCTACGGTTGTTGCCCAGAAGTAAACACCGCTTTCTTCACTGCCAAATAAGACTGCGGCTGGATGGCTTCTGGACGTAATAATTATTCAACTGTATACCCAGGTCATTCAACTATTATGAACCGTTTGGACGCAATTGAGTTATCCCACGGAACTGCCCGCTTAGCTTTATTTTTATACATATGCGACCTCAAAATGTTATACATGGCGAACACTGCCACATCCCCTCGATTCGAAATATCTCCATAAATAAGCGTACACATCCCAAAACCAAACCCCAACCCCATCTACACTTTTCACTTTCTCTTCTTCGCCCTCAACCCTCTCCTCTCCGCATTCGCCGCTTTCCTCGCTGCGGACTTTCTCCATGCCCTGAACCGATCTCCACGGACAAACTCCCTAACTTTGACACCAGCTCGCTCCGCCGCACGTCCAATCTGCCAATTTGCCTCGCGATACGCATAATTCTTGCCCATCAACAGCTGACTCCCTGCCTTGGCTCTTGGCTGCGCTCTAACCGTACTTTCGCTCGCTATCTTCTCGCCTACAACTATATCGCCCTCTGGAATCCCCACCTGCAATTCTGGTTCCGGCTCGACTTGCGTGGCGAGCATGTTCAAGCGGCGCCGTCGTGCGGCGTTAGAAGGGTAAGGTAGGCTTTCATGCCGCTTGAACGCGACGCCGATGTACTGTCGCTTGGGATGCTTAACGGGATCGCGGTAGTATTTGACGTAGCCGGACTCGGTCGCGTAGATTGTGTGGTCACGGCCCATGGCGCAGTTTTCGCCAGGGAACCAGACCGTGCCACGTTGTTTGAAGATGATGTTACCTGGAATAACGTATTCCTCTGTTCAGCGTGTTAGATTAATTGCGACCTATCTCTATTCTGTGGTGTAGTGAGGAGGAAGTTCTGTGATGGAACGGATGCTGCTATTGAGAAGTCTATGAGAAGTTTAAGAGAAAAGGCTAGGGAACAGTATCTGAGACTTACCTCCTGTCTTTTTCGCTCCTAGTCGCTTGCCTGGCCCGTCTTTTGCGCCGTTTGCTCGGCCTTGGGATTGATGGGACGCATTGCGGACTATGGTGAGTGTCGGGGAGAGGAAGGGAGCATTGGCGAAGCGGAGTGCATCTAAAGCATGAGATGAACGTATTATTGTGGATCGAGATGCTTTTGATAGAGCTATTACAGCCCGCGCGGGAGCATATATCCGTGGTAGCAGCATGAGAGCTTGAGATGAAATGGGCACTTGGGCAGTTTCGAGTGGACGTTGGACTATCGCAAACTAGGTAAATTCTTGGCATTCAATATCACGTGATTAAAGGCATAATCTCAGGCTTTCTGGCTTTCCAAGGCCAAGCCAGATTCTTTGAAATTCTTTCTGAAGGTGCTTCAGAGTGCCGCAAGATTCTCTTTAGTGCGTGAAATTGGGCATTGGAGATATCATGGTCCCATCTACGATTAAACCGAGCTCGTCTCTTAAAGTTGTCTCGCATTGTGGAACAGGTCGTCCCCTGACACCCAAAATTACAAATTTGTATGATTCAAAACCGCATCCACAAATACTGAATATCAGCTCTTCCAGCCACTTGAAGGTTATGTTGTGCCCCAAGCCTATGCCACCATCAATATTCTAGACCATTAACGTGACCCAACCCCCCAATGCCGTGACGGCACGCCTGGAAGAGTAAATTGTCGGAGTGAGGAACCTGTCCCTAATGGATGACTTTCTTGAAAGGGGCCGAGGGCCTCTCTGCGATTTGGTGTGCCACAGGGGATAATGGGAAACAGACTCGGGCTGCGTCGGAGAAGAATATAGATCCGCATATCAGCGGGAGGGAATTAACGAAAGGTTCTTGGGACTAAGATCGAGTGATTATAACACCTGATGTTCTTGAAATGCAAAGACAAAGACGTTGCAGTCTCCCGAGGGTAAAAGATATGATCGATATCAATCGGATAAGGAAGTTGTTTACAAGAGTGAGATCGGTCGTCTTGGCGACATTGGTTTTGCGAAATTAAGCAAATGGCCCTGAAGCTAGATACCACGATTCTTTGAAAAGAGTGCGAGTTTGAGCATTCGGTAAGCTTCAATAGATGCGTCCCGAGGATTAGTTCTCTCTTCGGAGGAAGGACGATGGATAGAGAGTTGTGGAAGCGATTCGGTCCAGGACTCGATTGTGGAGACTCGGGTAGAAGTGAGATAAGGATGAGTACTCGGGAAGGTGGTCGCTCGGCGAGGTCCCGCGTTTATGGATGAGGTTGATGTGACAGATGCAGTAGATGTAGCCATATTGAGCCTGAGAACACGCGAGCAGTGTATATTGAGGGTTGTGGGGACACTATGATGGGCAAGGATGATGTAGCACTCGAAATCAGGAAGTAGTTTTCTTTCAAGGACTGCCAAGCGCTGAACGGGGGTTGACAGAAAGCTGGAAGATCCAAAGAGATATACCTATCTGCTAAAACAAGGGGGCAGGACATTTTCTAAATTCCAAAGACGCTGGAGCAATGGACGAGAGGCAAAGGTCCAAAAGCACTGATTAGGTTGCAGGCAGAAGGATTGCTGAATCACGACAGCTAGTGAGGTGAGCCAACAATGAGAGAATAATCTGACCAATAAAGAGGGTTCCCCGAAGGTGAGCCTGACAGATTCATAATAATTGCCAAAAGCCACGAGGATGGAGAGCCGCATCCAATGACAAATACTACGCATGGGAGATAAAACAACATGGATGGCGCTGAAACGCGAGAATTCCATCGCTGAAGGGGCGGAGAGAGTGCATTGTTGGTGTTGAAAGGCTGTGAGCAATTCCAAATCACGGCACCGGAGTCTGGTTTGATTTGAGTTAGCGGCTGCGCAAGGCATTTTGGCAGCTGCTGTCGTTGTAGCTTGTCAAGTTGCAGGCCTCTAAGCCGTCTGCTTTCCATCCTTACCGCGAGGCTTTCCGCGTCGAGAGAAAGATGCAGCTCGTGCGGCGTGGAAAGATGGTGGTGAGCGTCGAGGGCACAAAGATCGGCGGGGTGGTGGGTGTAGATGCATGCCAAGCCACTGTTTGCTTCCCATCTGCCACAATCGAGCCACGACCTCACCACCAGATGCCACCACTGATGCCATCGATACCAGCAAACTCTTCGTCCTCCCTCCATGGCCGAGGTATCAATTATAACTCACCATCGGACACCCATTGCCTGTTTCACAGCGACGAGTTCTGACCCTCGAATCCTCCAAAACACTGCGTCTTATCAATCTGCCCTAGGACGACTGCATGATCTTGCATCTTGCGGAAGGCGGATGGAAGATGAACGAAGTTAACAGCACATGAAAGTCCCAATCATTCCGGACTAGCATCGCTGCCTTTGCCGCCTGCACCACGATCCTCTAGTGTTCGCGAGATCACGGAAAGATGACTCCCATGACCATCCACCAACCGCCAAGTACACCGCTCATTCTCACCATTTCTTCTTTCTGCTTTCTTCGAGCAAAGTCGTGCATAATAAGGTGCATCCGAAGGATTATCATGTCTGTGCCTGACACTACCCGACATGTCGTGAATACTAATTCCACGAGGCTTGCTGATCACACGTTGCGAATTGGAATCGCGTGCTTTTTGGTCTTCTCTCTAAAGCCAATGGGAGATGACACCGAGAAGAGCCTGATATTGAGGACCTGCCAGAGTTCCGCTGTAGCAGTTCCTGGTCTCGACACTTACTATACATTCTATTACTTACGACGAAATTCGATTTAACCATATACTTCGTGGATGAGCCACTGGACGAAGACTATTGAAGTGTGAATCCACCTTTGACTACTGAGAGGAAATATGTGCTTGGTAAAATTATGGTCACGGGACGGTAGTGAACAAGTGCGCAGGCAGAGTACCCCTTCTATATCGTACTATGTTAATTGAATTCAGGCCGATATGCTTTTTCTGGTAACCGAAGCGGGTAAGATGCCATTGGGATTTGCAAATCGTCGAAATCAAATTTGTCTTTGAAGTCAGAATCTCCAGACTGTTTTTGGGTTATTGGCCAGTGCGCGCAACTTGCAACGAACCAACCAGCGCTGCCAGAAAACGCCAAAGGATTCCACTCGTGAGAATGACAAATGAGAGCATTTTTTATTGGTTTCCGGTCGCTTGCGTGCTCTAATGTCTATATTACTGACTAACAGTATAGCGACCCGCACCCCGCGCCGCAGCTTCCTACGTTATTGGCATGATTTTAAAGCGGCCATCTAGCCTATACGAAGAAGCTTGGAGCAATTTTCGTCCTGAGAACTAAGTTGTATGGAACTTGATTCCAAAGCGGAGCTTTCTACCGGGGTTCATTACAACGGTCCGACCTACCTAAAACACGATGCAAACCCCTAGTACCAACAGACGATGTTCGTCATCCCGATACAGCAACCCGCCCTCTCCCAAAATCTAGCGCTCTATACTTGATAACTTCTATTCTTTCTCGTTATCAGTACCCTTACCTGTTTTCAATAGGTTAGCGAATATATTCCATATATTTTTCGACCGTAGCGTTCTATCATTATCAGAACTCCAGTCGCCGCCATGGGAGTATTCTTTTTTCCAACTCTCAGTATTGTTTCATGTATTGCATCAAAGATGCAATCGGATCTGCTTTGACCGGAGGTGTTCTAGAAACCCATATGGAAGATTGATGAGAAGTTACAAGTCGCAGTGCCATGGAAAACCTCAGGTCTGTGGGGGTACAGGATCGTTTGAGCTCTTTGCTGAGCGCCATTGGTAGAAATCGGATCGCTCATACCGCATAATTTAGTCCTCCAGGAATCTGTTCGAAGTTAAAACCACGAGATGACCGCATGTGATTGTCACCGAACCTCGTCAACCAAAAAGATCGCTCATCGTCTTTGAGAATGCTAACGTTTTTACCACCCTACTTGGCGTCCCAGCTTCAGCGTCGCCAACAAAACCACGCGCCATAACCGTCCCGACCAAAACTCTATTAGAATTTCATCTTCCTTTCATAATGTCTGCCTCGCGACCGCCCCCTACCTCTTCGGTCATGGCCGCTGAAGCACCGTCCGACATTGGATGGCAAGCTCTTGGGCCTGCAATTGGTTGTACAATGCTCGCTATTGTTGTTGTGATATTAAGATGGTACACTCGCATAGTCTTAATCAGAAGGGTGGGATTAGAGGATTATTTTATCACTGTTGCTCTAGTAAGTTCTTCTTTGAGAGCCCCATTTTCTGCTACAGAGACATTCTAATCATCTCAGACTTTGGCGATTGCAATGACTGCAGTTATTGGGGTTGGTAAGTGCAGATCATGAAATTTCTTTGAAGTTGTTGCAAGGAGTGATTTTTCGACGAAAGTCGCCAGCTGATCCGAGTCGCTAGAGGTGAGCCTGGGCATTGGGAGACACCATCATTGGAAAAAGGAGTCATCAATTTTGCCTACAATAACAATAGTAAGTATCTAAAGTTGTACGCCAACTTGATCTATATTTGAGTTAATGGAACAGTAGCTTGTCTTAACAAGTAACGTCATTTACCATATCCTGATAAACATCACCAAAGCTTCGATAATAATACAATATCTTCGCATCTTCTCGGGAAAGCTCATCCGCCGCAGCTGCCAGATCATCCTTTTTATGCTTTTCGGTGCCGCTTGTTGGGGAGTACTCGGCGCAATCTTTTTATGTCAACCAGTCGAGAAATTTTGGCATCCTAAAATCCCTGGCAAATGCATGAATGCACGGGCATACTGGCTTTCCGCTGCTTGTATTAATATTGGAATGGACTTCATCGTTTGGTTGTTACCAATGCCTGTGATTGGGCAGCTTCGTCTACCTCCTCGGCAGAAACTTGGATTGATCGCCGTATTCACAGTTGGTGGATTGTAAGAACTCGAATCCTGACTTTCAATCTCTGACCGTTTTCTAATATCTTTAGTGTGTGTGTTGTCAGCGTTCTTCGACTCTTACTAGTGCACGTAGCTGCGGTAAAACATAATTTCACAAGTAAGCTCCGCACTGCTCCGGCAGCACTGAAATGCTACTAATTCAATGCATAGAGTCCGGGATTGCTGCCATCACATGGTCAGTTGTTGAAGCAAACGTAGGGATAACTTGCGCCTCTATGATGGCTATGAAACCCTTGCTGCTTCACTTCTGCCCCAGCCTAATAGTAGCCAAAAAACCGCGTCGGTACAACATGCGGCTGCCGACCGTGGAAGATGACTTCTGGCAGACAACGACAAGCACTACGATTTGCAGGGCTTCGAGGGATTGTAGTGCCGAATACAATCAGAATACACCAGGAATTAAGGTGACCACTGAGACTGTCCAGGAGGAATCGAAAATAAACCTCCCAGGCTTGTTCCCATACGCCTTACCCCTGGGAGTTCAAGCGAAGAGTTTCGAATCTTTATAGAAATCTATCCATGCTGACGCTGCTGGCTGGCGTACAACACCGTCAGAATCATATCATGAAGCGACGACGCAACGGCATTTACAGGAGCTTGTCTTTTTAAATGTGGCTTTATATTTTTTATTTTTGCTGTCGATAACCGGCGTTATCGCATTTCGAGCGCTGCTGTTCCGGAGGTGGAAGTTTTAGTTTTATTTTTATTTTTATTATTTTGGGGGGGGGTTTTCAAATTAAAGGCCTTATTTGATACCCAGCCAGGCAATGATTTTAAATGACAAACTCAATAACGAAAAATTACTTCGATACCTGTTCCAAAGTTGGATGTAGCTGCAATCATTCGTAGTTTTGGTATTGGCGATCGGCAGCAAGCAGCAAGCAGCAAGGAGCTTGGACCCACTAATTAGCGAAAAGCAAAGTGACGACTCTTCCACTTAGGACGATAGAAGCACTGCGAGTTACGTTTACCACCCTCGCACCTAATCCCCCGCAGAGCTCCTTGCATGCTAGGTTTGCGACCTCGACTCAAAGCTCGACCTTCTCTTTTAGATCTCATTAGGAAGAGCAATATCGGCTCCCTCTCCGACTCACCACACCGATTTTCCGTCATCAAGGCAGAAGAGCGACCCACTGAAATCCCTCTTCCCGCCTCCCCACCGCCCAACCGCCCGGTTCCGCCTATCATTCTCCCAGATTCTTCGTCTCCAGAAGCTCCAGCATCTCCAATCATGGCTCCCGTAAGCTTCATTGCCCCAAAATATGCTTCGATGCATTGCGATAACCAAATGGCGGGGTGTAGAAAGGTCAAAGCAAGATGACTGAAGCGGACGAGGACAATTATGGTACGCATGATATTTTGCCATTGGATAATAACAGAGATACAAAGCTCTTCTGGACTTTGCTAATTCATTTACCTTACAGGCTCTGTCTTCTCTGTGTCTGGGTACGTAGAGTTCCAAGCGAGTCGAATTGAATGCTGATAAGCTCAAGACCCGTCATTGTCGCCGAGAATATGATAGGATGCGCTATGTATGAGCTTGTATGCCTGTTTTCTGAGCTTGATATCTACATACAGAGCTAAAGGCTACAGGTCCGCGTCGGTCATGACAACCTCGTTGGAGAGGTTATTCGGATAGAGGCAGACAAGGCCACTATTCAAGTTTACGAGGAAACGGGTATGTTGGATGAATCTATACATCCCTCACCCCGGACCCTACTAAATGCTGACTCTGTAGCCGGTGTGACTGTTGGCGATCCCGTCGTTCGTTCTGGGAAGCCTCTATCAGTCGAGCTCGGGCCTGGTTTAATGGAAACCATCTACGACGGTATTCAACGACCTCTTAGAAGCATTGCGGACGTATCCAAAAGCATCTACATTCCTCGAGGCATCGACATTCCTTCTCTTGACCGTGTGAAAACATGGGACTTCACCCCTGGGAAGCTCAAGGTTGGGGATCACATCACAGGAGGTGATGTTTTTGGCAGCGTGTTCGAGAACAGTCTTCTCAATGACCATAAGATCTTGCTTCCTCCAAGAGCTCGGGGAACAATCACCCGTATTGCTGAGAAGGGTAGCTACACAGTTGATGAGAAGATCTTGGAACTTGAGTTCAACGGAACGAAGACGGAGTACAGCATGATGCACAATTGGCCTGTCCGTGTCCCACGGCCCTGCACCGAGAAATTGTCGTCCGATTCGCCTCTCATTGTCGGTCAACGGGTGCTTGATGCCTTGTTCCCTAGTGTCCAAGGCGGCACCGTGTGCATTCCCGGCGCTTTTGGGTGCGGTAAAACCGTCATCAGTCAGAGCTTATCAAAGTTCTCCAATAGCGACATAATCGTCTACGTTGGTTGCGGAGAGCGTGGCAATGAGATGGCTGAAGTCTTGATGGACTTCCCTGAGGTAGTTTTTATGGCTCACTATTGAAACCAGGACGCTAATAATCCAACTAGCTTTCCATTGATATTGATGGTCGCAAAGAACCTATCATGAAGCGAACGACTCTCATCGCAAACACATCAAACATGCCTGTGGCTGCCCGAGAAGCTTCTATTTACACGGGTATCACGGTAGCAGAATACTTCCGTGACCAGGGCAAAAACGTCGCCATGATGGCTGACTCGTCTTCGCGGTGGGCCGAGGCTCTCAGAGAAATCTCTGGTCGTCTTGGGGAAATGCCTGCTGATCAAGGTTTCCCTGCATATCTCGGTGCTAAATTAGCCTCCTTCTACGAGCGTGCCGGAAGGGTAACGGCCTTGGGTAGTCCAGACAGAAAAGGAAGTGTTAGCATTGTCGGTGCTGTCAGCCCGCCAGGTGGTGACTTCTCGGATCCTGTCACTAGCAGTACCCTTGGTATCGTACAAGTCTTCTGGGGCCTTGACAAGAAACTTGCTCAGAGAAAGCATTTCCCATCGGTCAACACGTCAATGAGCTACAGCAAGTATACTGGTCCATTAGATAAGTACTACCAGCAACACAATCCAGACTTTCCTCGTCTGCGAGACCGCATCAAGGAGCTGCTTACCACCTCAGAAGATCTCGATCAAGTAGTGCAGCTTGTCGGTAAATCTGCGCTTGGAGATCCCGATAAAATTACCCTGGATGTTGCAACTTTGATCAAGGAGGACTTCTTGCAGCAGAATGGCTACAGTGACTACGATCAGTTCTGCCCCCTGTGGAAGACAGAATGGATGATGAAGGCCATGATGGGATTCCACGACGAAGCACAGAAGGCTGTTTCTCAAGGCCAGAGTTGGGGTAAGATTCGAGACGCGACGTCCGACATCCAAGCCCAGTTGAGGAGTATGAAATTTGAGGTGCCTAGTGAAGGCGAGGAGAAGATTACGAAGAAGGTGAGCCAAGCCGAGACTACAACTAAACACGCGTGCGCTGCTGACCACATTATAGTATGAGGAACTCATGCAGAAGATGATGGACAAGTTTGCCTCTGTGGTAGACGAGTAGAGATATAGGAAGATGTTCTCTAGCGACAACGACTTGTACAGTTTTGAGGTCTTATTTGCATAGCGAACTATTATTTCGTAACTGTCGTGATGCGTCATCAAGGCATCGAGGACATAATCTTTGTAGATACAGCGAATGAAAAATTATGATGCATTTTGACCCATGGCCTGTCCAGGTGATCCAGTGGTGGTGCCTGATGAAAGTTTGTATGCGCCACAAGCCACACTTGCGTGGCATTCGCATCCTTGTCCACACTTGACGAAGGGGAGTCCTCAACCTGTTCGCATAAACCAACGCCTCCAAAAGGAACACAACAACCACTGCTCAAGCTTCCACTATTTCCACCGCTTCTCTCTAATTCATAGGAATCAAATACACCATCACTAGAGTATCTTTACGTCCCTCAGCTCTCCGCCAACGATGGCGACAAACCCAACTGCGTAGGCGACCCTGCGAGGTAACCCCCAAGCTTGAGCGCAGCCAGCTGATAACCTCTGCTACAGCATCAACGTTAACGACCCTGGGCTTATTACACTAGTCAATAAGCTACAAGATGTTTTCACCACAGTCGGGGTACGTCGACCTCGTCACGGAGGGCGTCAAAGCAACGAACTGAGCGCAAATACTGATGCCTGGCAACAGGTCCAAAACCCGATTGATTTACCTCAGATCGCCGTTGTAGGATCGCAATCTAGTGGCAAGAGTTCGGTGCTGGAGAACATTGTAGGAAGAGACTTGTAAGGCTCTCCACGTTTGTTGTCCAGACTTCTCTTCGGATACCATTAAAGCTAACTGCAACCAACGTCTAGCTTACCACGCGGAACTGGCATAGTGACGAGAAGACCACTTATTCTCCAACTGATCAATCGGGCCCCAGTGACTAAGCCCCAAGTAAATGGCGTCAAGGAGGAAATGAAGACGTCGGATGCTGAATCCAACGTAGACGAATGGGGCGAGTTCCTACACATTCCTGGTCAGAAGTTCTTCGATTTCAACAAGATAAGAGAGGAAATTGTTCGGGAAACGGAGTCTAAGACTGGACGTAATGCGGGCATTTCACCGGCACCGATTAACCTGCGGATATACTCCCCCAATGTTTTGACTCTCACCCTGGTGGATCTACCCGGTTTAACAAAGGTTCCTGTGGGAGACCAGCCAAGAGATATTGAACGCCAGATCAGAGAGATGGTGCTGAAACAGATTAGCAAGCCGAATGCGATAATACTGGCCGTCACTGCTGCAAACACGGATTTGGCGAACTCTGATGGGTTGAAGCTGGCTCGGGAGGTGGATCCTGAGGGTCAGAGGACAATCGGTGTTCTGACTAAGGTCGACTTGATGGACGACGGAACCGACGTTGTGGATATTTTGGCTGGTCGAATTATCCCCTTGCGACTGGGCTATGTTCCGGTTGTTAACAGAGGGCAGAGGGATATTGAAAACAAGAAAGCCATCTCATATGCACTCGAACACGAGAGGCAATTTTTTGAGAATCACAAGGCGTACCGCAACAAGGCCGCATACTGCGGTACCCCATACCTCGCACGAAAACTGAATTTGGTATTGCGCACTGTCTCTGGAAGGTGTACACAGACGCTAACCGAAGTTTTAGATCCTCATGATGCACATTAAGCAAACGCTCCCAGATATCAAAGCGAGGATTGCTTCGTCGCTGCAAAAGTACACCGCGGAACTATCGCAACTTGGAGATTCTCTCCTGGGAAATAGCGCAAACGTCGTCCTAAATATGATCACAGAATTCTCCAATGAATATAGATCAGTTCTTGATGGCAACAACCAGGAGCTATCAAGTACTGAGCTTTCGGGAGGTGCTAGAATCAGCTTCGTCTACCATGAATTGTACGCGAACGGAGTGAAAGCTGTGGATCCGTTTGATCAAGTTAAGGACATTGATATCCGGACCGTTTTATACAACTCCTCTGGTTCATCTCCTGCTCTTTTCGTCGGTACAACCGCATTCGAGCTCATTGTAAAACAGCAGATCAAGAGATTAGAGGACCCAAGCCTGAAATGCGTCTCCCTTGTCTATGACGAACTCATCCGGATCCTTGGCCAGTTGTTGGGGAAACCCACGTTCCGGAGATATCCCGCATTAAAGGAAAAATTCCATGCCGTAGTGGTTGCTTTCTTCAAGAAAGCTATGGAACCTGCAAACAAACTCGTCAAGGACTTGGTTGCCATGGAGTCTTGTTACATAAATACGGGGCATCCAGATTTCATCAATGGCTCAAGAGTTGGTCTCTCAATTTTCTTCGTAACTGTTATATCTTGCAAAGCATAAAGAGATTAATTTGTAATCCTAGGCAATGGCCATAGTGCACGAGCGGCACAACGCCGCAAAACCAATCCAAGTCGACCCCAAGACCGGCAAGCCTCTACCACCGACAGTGCCACCACGGTCTGCCAGCCCATCGCTGGATGGTAACGACAATTCGGGCTTCTTCGGCAGCTTCTTTGCATCGAAAAATAAGAAGAAGATGGCTGCAATGGAGCCGCCGCCATCAACACTTAAAGCTTCTGGCACTCTTTCCGAGAAAGAAACGCAGGAGGTTGAGGTGATCAGTATGTGCCGGTGACTAGTGAAACTGTAAGAAAAATATGCTGATTGCCAATCTAGAGCTCCTCATCACATCTTACTTCAATATCGTCCGACGAACAATGATCGACATGGTGCCCAAGGCAATTATGCTGAACCTTGTCTCTTTAACCAAGGAAGAGATGCAACGTGAACTTCTCGAGAATATGTACAAGACAGAGGAACTCGACGAGCTTCTGAAGGAATCCGAATACACCATCCGTCGGCGAAAAGAATGCCTACAGATGGTCGAGAGCTTGTCGCGGGCCAGCGAGATTGTTAATCAAGTGCAGTGAAGTGGATGTACAGTCGAATCAGACAAATCTTGGACAGAGGTAAGTTGTGGCGTGGGGAGGTGGTTAACGGAGGTGGACGAATTCATAGACTTCCAGGGGTAGTACTGTAGGATGGACGGTGTTCAGAACGTCGTATCATTTTATTTCAAGACCCGGCATTGGCGCGAGCGAGGTGAGTAATTTGAAGCATGATTCGATCATCAATCCAACTGTGTAGGATTAGCTGGTCCTTCTGGACTGCTGGTTTTGTGTCACGATAGGACCACACAAACTGAATGTTTTGGAGAACTTCTGACTCCATTCCCTACAACCAAGTGTCATTCTGTCTGTTATGGCTGGATTGAGAAATGTGAAGTGTCTTAATAAAGTCACAAGTTACAACAGAGTAAAGACAGATGCTCGTAATGTTTTAATGTTTATCGTGAGGGAACAGATGTCGGAGCACTTTCAACTGCCCCACCTTCATCACCGCTGCGGAATGCTTCAAATGCACACCTAAACTAGAGAGAACTCCATGGCCAGAAAGCTAGATAATTTACATAGCTCTAACAGGTATACCAAGCCTCAATAAATCCATCTCTCGCCAAGCCATACATGTGACCGGTTGCCGAATGTGCCCCTCCAGCGTCTTGTAGCCCGCTCCCAGTCTAACCCAGAGAAGCCGCATCGCATCAATCAAGCCAGGCCTTGCAGTGAATGACTTGTTCAGCCGCGCACACTATTGTCCACCGCACTACACCCTCCATGTCGCTGCTGTAGCTAAACGCATTGCTAAATTCTGGGAACCCTAGCCACGATCCTCCATCCTTCCACCTGGCTGTCTTCATCGCCAGTCCACTGGCGATACATACCCCTGCAACAGGTTCAGCGATCCTTCAGGCAACTGCCTGCTGTGTTTTGCGACCCGGATCATCGCTTTCCCTCCAGGTCCCTCAAAATTATCCCACCTTCTCAGCCCTAAGCTGCAAACACCATACACATTGCCTCACCATCCCAAACCTGAGCACGCGACGGCATATCTCACGACAACTGTTATCGATTAGGGAAAAATTACTATTGTATCGACCCCTCTGGCGGCATTACAAAGAGTCTTGGCTCCGTCATCTAGTTCAAGACGCCACCCCTCAGGGTCTTGCTACCCTCCTTACCCTCGTCTTCGCACCGCCTATAGTTACTTACCGTCTCTCGTTCTCGTCGGCCGTTTTAAATTATAGCCACCATGGACAGCCCTCCTCAGCAACCATTCGACCAGACTAAATACATTGATAATGCCATCCGCGCCGTCAAGCAGAAAAAACCACTGCCTGAGATTGACTTCACCTTGCACACTATGGAAGATGGCACTCAAGTGAGCACTATGGAACGAGTCTGCAAAGGTACGGTTCGATAATAATACACGGCGCGGTCGCCGGAGGGCCTCGCAGCCCTACCGCGGCCTTTGCCTTCGGACAAACTATTGCTGACCGAATTGGACTGCAGATGTACAAGCCCCTGCTTTCCACCCTCCGACGCAAGATCAGTTTCTCTCGCCACATGACCGTACCAAGCCAAATCTTCAATTCCTCAAGCAGCATTTCTACCGTGAGGGTCGGCTGACCGAGGACCAAGCGCTGTGGATTATACGCAAGGGTACGGAGGTCTTGAGGGCTGAGCCCAATCTTTTGGAGATGGATGCACCAATTACTGTGTGTGGCGATGTCCATGGCCAATATTACGATCTCATGAAGCTCTTCGAAGTGGGTGGCGACCCAGCTGAAACGAGATACCTCTTTTTGGGGGATTACGTCGATAGGGGTTATTTTAGTATAGAGGCGAGTAAAGTACCAGTCATAAGCTTCTTACTGCTAATGCGCAGCACAGTGTGTGCTCTATCTGTGGTCCTTGAAGATCTGGTACCCGAACACCCTCTGGTTGCTTCGGGGCAATCATGAATGCCGGCATTTGACCGACTATTTCACCTTCAAGCTCGAGTGCAAACATAAGTACTCCGAGGCCGTTTACGAAGCCTGTATGGAATCTTTCTGCGCTTTACCGCTGGCGGCAATTATGAACAAGCAATTTTTATGTATTCACGGTGGGCTGAGCCCAGAACTTCATACCTTGGAGGACCTTAAAAGTGTTAGTAGCAGACCGACCATGTTAAGCGACCTTGGCTTACGCATTTCCAGATTGATCGCTTTCGAGAACCACCTACCCATGGCTTGATGTGCGACATTCTCTGGGCAGACCCGCTGGAAGAGTTTGGCCAGGAGAAGACTAATGACTTCTTTATCCACAATCACGTTCGAGGATGCTCATACTTTTTCTCTTACCCGGCGGCTTGCGCGTTTCTGGAGAAGAACAACCTCTTGTCTATAATCCGTGCCCACGAAGCCCAAGATGCTGGTTACCGCATGTATCGAAAGACCCGGACCACTGGGTTCCCCAGCGTCATGACTATATTCAGTGCGCCTAATTACTTGGATGTGTACAACAACAAGGCAGCTGTTTTGAAGTACGAAAACAATGTCATGAACATTCGACAGTTCAGTAAGCGTTCCCAGATGCCGCAATCCTTCTCCGGCTAATTAATATTACAGATTGCACGCCGCATCCATACTGGCTCCCCAATTTCATGGACGTATTTACCTGGTCTCTTCCTTTCGTTGGAGAGAAGAGTATGTAGCTTGCAATATTCCTCTTCAAACCCTTTGCTAACCATCGTTCCAGTCACCGATATGCTTATTGCAATTCTCAATACTTGCTCTAAGGAAGAACTCGAAGACGAGACGCCAAGTTCGCTGACATCTGGGCCGTCGTCACCTCCACTTTCCTCGACAACCATGGACCCGGATTCAACCGAATTCAAGCGGCGCGCAATAAAGAACAAGATCCTTGCCATTGGTCGTCTTTCTCGAGTATTCCAGGTACTGCGTGAAGAGTCTGAGCGTGTTACTGAGCTGAAGACAGCATCCGGAGGCCGTCTTCCAGCGGGCACACTCATGCTTGGAGCGGAAGGTATCAAGCAAGCTATCCACAGCTTCGAGGACGCCAGAAAAGTTGATCTCCAGAACGAACGACTCCCTCCCAGCCATGAAGAAGTCCGCAAATCACATGAAGACAGCCGGACTCAGGCACTCGAGAAAGCTAGCAAGGAGGCTGAGAACGATACTGGACTCGCAACAGTCGCCAGAAGGATCAGCATGTGAGTTGACTCCAACAATTAGTCGTAAGGTCAGAGACTGATTTTTCTATAGGTCGTCCGGCTCCGGACGAGGTAGACGGAGCAGTTAAGTGTGATGAATCGCCTGTAGGGGCTTGTTCAATTTGAATGGCATAAATTCTAAGATTCAAATTGGTTTTGGCTGGAGGTCATCTTCTGTTCGGGGTACACCGCTTCGATGTGAATTCGACAAGCTGTATCGCTAGAGAAATGTATCCAATGACGAGTAATAATGAACGAACCTTGCAGGAGCTATCGGTTGGGAAATTCGTCTCGCACCAAGGATGAGGCTGCACATTTTTATTAGTAGAGACTATCGAAATATTCAATTCTGCTCTGAAGCACAATGGCGAAAAGCTTCAAAGGTCAGAGGCGCTGGAATGCGGGCAGTTTCGGCGATTCGGATTGAAAGCTGCCCATGTGCGTGCCTGGGGATTACTTGGCGAACCTACCAAATTCCGAATTTCATCATTGTCAGGCACTGCGACCGCAGAGCTTCACGGCTCACGATCCAATGCCTCCACGGATAGCGTCCGTGTCGCGATTGTCCAGGATAGCAAAGAAAAGGCCATTAGAGCCTTTTTTCTGCCCCTCCAGCTCCGTATGGCGAATATTTCAACACCAAAGTCCTGCATCTAGAGCTCCGCGACGAACACGTTCTCTGTCACATTTCCGAAGTGCATCGACCCTCGCATCTTCCACCGCAATTAATGCTCCATTAGAGGTCTCCACTCAAAATCGCGATCTGTATCAAGCCTTAGATGGCTTAAAGCGGAGTGCTGCGAACTACGTCAACCTTAGTCAACTGCAATTGGCGCTGCGGGGATTGGAAGCTAAAGATGCGGTAGTGAGAGTAGCTGGTATGCACAATTAATATTGTCATGTGTGACAAATGCTCTGAAGCTAATTATAACCCTTTAGTGCTCGGCATTGGTGACCAGAAAAGCGCGCGGAGGCTCGCCCGGTTATTACTCGCAGACCCTTTGGCCGAGGAAAGTGCTTGGGAGAGGCAGCTGGAAGACACAAGTAGTGATGACGGGAAGGCGTTATTACTACGGTATGTTCTAAAACTCTTGGGTACAAGATTATTACTGATATATGCAGGCATGGCGACGAGTCCGCCATTCATCCTCGAAATCCTCTTCTCCACACAATATCCGTTTCCTCCCGAATCCTCCAGAAAAATAATCTCGAAATCCTCATATCTACTCTTAATGTCAATGTCGCGGGCCCGGGACGGCCTACGAGTGCGGACAGGCCCAAAGATGCCATTTTGATTCCGTCTCTTCAGACGCCGACGTCTATTTCGGGAAGAGTTACCTTAGTCACATATCCGGTTCACAAGGCTATAGTGTTGGGAGAAGGAATCGAAAGCAGTGTGGCTTATGGACGTTTTACCGCTGATGCTGTGGATCAAGACGTACCGCGAGAAATGGTGAAGGTTGCCATAGATCTACCAGCACCTCAAAAAGAAACCGGACCGGACACCGCGAGCGTATTTTCAATCGTCGATGTCGATACCGCAGAAAAAGCAGTCGCAAAGTTCAGGGAATCGATAGCTAATTCCGTTGTTTACGAACAAGGATGGTACAGGAGCGGGATGCCTACTCTCACAGAATGGCTCACGGAAGGACTAGAACAATCCGACTCAAGAATCAAGCCCACCGTCAAGAACTTGATCGTCTCGACTTTAGACGATGTCCAAACCAACATTACTCGGGAAGACGCGCAGCGGGTAGAAGAGCTCATTGCCTCAACCGTCCCAGAAAACACACGCCAATCCATCCTCGAATCGCTCAAGATATGGGCCGAGCACGCCCACACCGAGCTCCGAGACCAACTCGAGGGCGCATTTGCAGGTAAAAACTGGCGCAAGATTGCGTGGTGGAAACTCTTCTGGCGCGTCGACGACGTCGGCATGATCGCGTCCGAGGTGCTTGAGCGCCGCTGGCTCGTCGATGCCGAAAAAGGCAGCATCTACCTCGCCGGCCGTATCGAAGAAGCAGGCCTCTTCAAGGGCGTCCGACGCAGCACCGAAATCCTGAAAAGGGGGCCTAGCAATGTTGAAGAGCCTGCTTTCGGGACAGAACCGCCTCTTCCACATGAGATCTGGGCCATGGAGGCGCGGAAGAAGCAGCTTGTTGATGATGGGGACGAGTTCAGGATGCCAGAACCGAGGCCGTGGCCGTCCCAGATTCCGCTCATGCGCGCCATGCTCATGAGCGAGACGGTTCCGCCGCTGCAGGCGCTGGCGCAGAAACTGGTTTTGCAGACTCTATCGACTACGTCGCTCATGTCCGCACTCTCAGCGCTGCTTTACGTCTCCATGCCCGCGCTATCGGTTTTTGAGGCGGGGGCTGTGGCGGTGGTAGGACTGACATTTTCGCTAAGGCGGATGCAAAGGAAGTGGGAGACGGCGAGGGGTTTTTGGCAGGGAGAGATTAGGGAGGAGGGCAGGAAGGCGCTGAAGGAGACGGAGGATGTGGTTGGTGCGATTGTGCAGATGTGCGGGAGACCTGGGGTAGATGAGGAGGGGGTGGAGGAGAGGAGAGCTGCTATGGAGGCGGTGAAGAGGGCTAGGGAGGCGTTGGAGAGGCTCAATTAGTGAGAGAGGGGAGTGTATGATATTTGTATAATGGGCATGGGTGGTGGTGTATTATGAAATAAAGATGTCGTGCTGGATGGATATTGCAACTAGGTAAGGAATCAAGCATAACTGAAGCTTTCTAGGAGGTTGGCCTTGCTTTGTAGTAATAATGAAAAGGCATGGATCGTAGGTATCGACGTGGCAGGCTGGTTGGATGCCTGGGTTGAGATATAGGTGCGACGCCTACTTGAGTGCCTAATAAACGACAGACGCCTGAGAGGCCAAGGTGTCTTTTGCACTGGTCCGCCCATGCGACAGTGGCTCTTAGCCAATCCCTCCGCTTTCATCATTCGTTTTCAGACCATGATATAATGTTCGGTTAGACCTAATAATGAAGACATCCCTAAACAGCTCCGAATTTAGGAACAGTAACAACCGTGAAGCCATCCAGCCAGACTTGTGCAAATGTAATGGTATCATCGCGTATTTAGGCCAAAGGAGTCCTTCAGAGGAGTATTTCAGCCGGAATCAGAGCTGGGAACCGAAGGTTCGTTTAAAAGCACTGCGAATAGCAACATGGCATTTATTTGGTATCCAGTGCTCTGCTCTAGACATGTTTCAAAATCTTGTCTATCTAGGATATTCGCTCGCATGCGAACGAAACTTCCAAAATATCGTCCTCTCAGAAATCCAAGAAGATTATCCAATTCAATCACCTCCAAGCATCCAAAAACAAAATCTTCTGCCAAGTCTCCAGAGGGTTGCCAGTTAGCACTCGCTCTGAGCTCAAATCTTTGGCTCAGCCCCTAAGAACCCCCCAACTACGGCGCTCATCAGCTGATTCGCAATCGCCGTCCTGGGCGGCAATCGCAACCCTCCCTCCTTGTACTGAGGGCCTGCCGTCTCGCCCAGCCCGCTCGTCCCTATCTGCAACGCCTCCCTCACCTCATCAGTAGGGAACCACTTCGCATCCTCCAGTTCGGCATCATGGCCCAAATGGATCTCCTCACCGCCTGGAATCGCCTGCCCAATCGCACCGATCATGAGGTTAGCGGGATACGGCCAGGGCTGCGTGGAATGGATGACAACGCGGCCAAGATGGATGCCGCTCTCCTCCCAGACTTCCCGGCGCACGGCCTCCTCGACGCTTTCGGCCGGCTCGAGAAAGCCGGCAAGCGTGCTGTACCAGTATTCGGGCCAGCGCTTCTGGCGACCTAGCAGGATCTTTTGGCCGTCGGCGGAGACGACAGCCATGATGACGGTGGGGTCGGTGCGCGGAAAGGAGAGGTTCGAGATGCCGGTGCGGGTCGCGCAAGGAGGGCGATCGGGCGAGGCGGAAGAGTTGGTCATGGAGGAGGCGAGGTCACGGGGTGGGCAAATGCGTTTGAAGCCGGCGTTTACGGAGAAAGTGGGGTGGCCGCAGGAGGCACAAAAGGGATTGCGCGCATTCCAGTCGAGGAGGTGCCGGGATTCGGCGTAAATGGCGGCTGGAGGGTGGAGTTAGAGCGAGAGGGTTGGGGTGAGGTGAACAGGGTGGGTGGGCGCACCTTCTTGTGGTGGAAGAGAGATATGCATCCGGCCTTTGGAGAAGGATACACCTTTAGTTTCCAAAGACGATATCAGGGTTTCCGCGGCAGATTTGATGGGGTCTTTTGGTGTAATGTCGAGGGCAAAGTATGGCGCGCCTTTGTAGTAATCTTTATAGACCAAGCCATCCTGGTTCCGGTCATCAAGACCAAGGAAGACTAGCTGTGGGATGTATTTCGATGAGTTGTACTCTTTGATAAGATCCTCTTCTGACTTGGAGTAGATGTCCTCTCCGATGATGGGTTCAACGTCCTTGAATGAGGCAAATGCCAATTTGGTGGAGGATACGATTAACGGGTTGAGGTTATTGAACAAGAGGAACGAGGTAGAAGGGTGTTTCAAGGCAAGTGATAAGAACGGATGGTCGGTTCGGAGAAAGGATACGCGGTTCAATGGGGATCCTGAGGATAGTCAATTATCTCTTCGAGCATACATAGTATTAAGATGTCTACCAGAAAAGTAATTCGCAACCTCTTTGCCAAACTTCCGGCTCAACATCGAGTCCAATTCGTGGTGAGCTGGCTCCGGGAGGTCTGGCATCGGTTCTGGCATAACGGCAAGTCCCCAATTTTGAAGAGGTTGAAAGTGGGTAAAGAGAGAGAATGAGAGTTTAGTGGTGGTCAATCAGAAACAGTACGTATGGTTACTAAAGGAAGAAGAAAGGGAGAAGGTAAGTATCACAAGCTGGGAATACAGTGAATAGAGTGAATATACGGCATAAAGCACGGAAATATCGCGAGCTCCCCACAGAGGGGCAGCCATTATTACCAAGCAAACAATGATGATGCATGTCGGGATGGCTATCGGCCCCTGCTCCAGCTGTCGCCTCGGCTTACTTTTCCGATTCATATTATCGATACCGAACCCTAGTCGAGCTTGATTCAATCCTCCACACAGCCAAGCCTTCACTATTCCCCTCCTACAACCATGAGTCGTTTCTACGTACGCTCTTCACCTCAAGTACCCACCTTGAAAAATATACTAACGGCAGCCATGTAGTTCGGAGGCTCCTCCTCTGCCTCCTCAGCTTCCGATTCGGAAGACGACTCCCTCCCGTACCCAACTCCCCTCCAACGTTCCGACTTCCTCGCGCCAAACTTTTCGCCCTCCGCGTACCTAAGCTCCCTTCATAACCGACATCAAACTCTCGAAGACTTGCGCTCCGAGCTCCGCGCACGAAGCCAGCTTCTAAACAAAGAGCTTCTCGATCTCGTCAATTCGAATTACCAGGATTTCCTCAGCTTGGGAAGTAGCCTGAAAGGCGGGGATGAGAAGATCGAGGAGGTGCGGGTGGGCTTACTGGGGTTTAGAAAGGAGGTTGAGGGAGTGAGGAAGCGGGTCGTGGAGAAAGAGGAGGAGGTCGTAAAGTTGGTAAATGAGAAAGTACAGATCAGAAGACATATTGCTGTGGGCAGGGCGTTGCTTGATGTAGAAGCAAGGCTATCGGTACTCGAGGAACGACTGATGGTTGAGTCAGCAGGAAGGTCTGATGCAGCTGCGAGTGATGACAATTTTGCGGATGCGGTTGAGAGCGATGAGTCGAGTGATGAGGATGGTGAGGGTGGGGAGGATAGCCAGTTCGTCTCCCTTTCGAAGCTGCAGAACCATGTCCAGCAGTACCGTCTTGTTCAGAAATCCTCCGAGGGGATTGGCTCCGATCATCCGTTTATCATAGCGCAGGAAGCACGGATGATGAAGGTTCGGAATACACTGTTGCTTGATCTCAGCACTGCACTCAAGCAAGCCAAGAGTGCCGGTGTCGATGGGTTGGACCGAGTGATGAAGATAATAAGCATCTATCGCGAAATGGACGAAGCTAGAGAAGCAGTAAAAGTGCTGAAGGGTCTTAAAAATTGAAGGCAGCGTCAAGAGGCCAAATGGAATGGAAGCATAGCCAGGGCGTTAGGACGATACCCATGATGATACACTATCTATCTATACAATAAATTTACAACATCTACAAGGTCAACAACTCGTTTGTCGGCACTGAATTTGGACTCCTGAACTCGCCATTCAAGCTGAACCCTGGGGAGTTGGTCGAACTCAACACCTATACTCTATTAGCTTGGCCTCGTTTGTCCTCGACTCGCAAGACATACCACTTCATGAATATCCTTTGATATCCTATCACTCATCTGCGCAATATCCTTCTTCACATTTTCCATAAATGCCCGAATGTTTCTCTGCATCTCCTCCGGCGTGAACCCCAGCTGCCCAATGGCCATCCTAATCACGCCCAATCTCTCCCTGTATTCACTCCCGCCCACCATATCTCTAACAGTAGCAGCAACATCCTTTACCACCGTCCCAGTCTTTGAGCTGGGCATCAACCCCTTCGGTCCCAATATCCTTCCCAATCCCGCTTTATTCAGTTTCTGCAGCGAATCGACATAACAGATACATCTTTCAAAATCGATCGTCCCATTCTTGATCAGTTGAAACACCTCATCCTCCCCAACAAGAGCTGCACCCGCAGCCTTCGCGTCCGCAGCAGCTTTCGAGTCCGGTGGGCAAATAACACATATTCTGAGATCCGTCTTGACGGGATGCGGCAGCCGTAGGCGATTACGGACCGCAGGCCCGTTCTTCAGTGTGCGCAGCTTGACGTGCATTTCGTATTTTACGGAGGTTGGTATTCGGCCGACTTCGAATGCCCGAATGTATCTGTTCTTGATCAATCTGCTGTCTTTACTCTGCTTCCACAGGAGATGGATATTTGCTACATACTGCATGGCATCACACAGAGCGAACTGCTCTGCATCACGGATATCATATTGAATAAAGGTTGACCGTGCTTTCTTCTTCTTCTGCGCGCCAGGTTGATCTTTTCGTTTGTACTTTTGGGCGTTGGCTGAGGTTCCTGTCGCAGCGCCTCGGAACTGCTGAGAGGGGAGAAAGATGGTTTGTGGAAGTAGGATATGAGGTCGAAGAGATGATGAGAGTGCCGATTTGCTCAATTGAGCGACGCAGCTCTTTGCAGAGGCCATGCGGGTTTTCTGGTGATCGGCGCCAACTTTCGAGGAGTTGGAGAACTTCGGAGGTGAGACGGGCCGGAGTGCGAAGACGAGCAAGGGCCAGGCTAGCCTCACTCCATTATTATATACGATTATATCCACTTTTCTCTCCAGCTCTTTCGCTCATTAGCCCTCATAGAGTCCATATAATGGTTCTTTCTGCAACCAATATTCAGACTTTTGGCGTCTCTCTCCGTTTCTACACGCAATTGTAACTCATTTCGAGCATTTTTATTCGTCTGGCAATGGATTTGGCTCAATACCGGTCTCATGGGGCCTCTACAGACTCATTCGTTGCAGAGCTTTCTTATCCCGCCTTCTTAAGGTGGTGGTTGTAGTTGCTTGCCTTTAACTGCTGCATCTCTGGGCATGCGGGAAACTTCTCCAAAGCACATATAAATCGGCCTTACGACCCACCTATCGATCTTGCTCCATGCTGCATGGCTTGTCCTCGAGCCTCTGCTTTTCAAGCTCCATAGTTCATAGGCGTGTACAATCTCCGCAGATTCGAGGCGAACTAAATGGGTTGCACAACGTACGCCTAATCGTTACTTCAGCAAGCACTCCGTTGGAAGTTGGCAGCATGCTTTAATGGTCCATTTTCCATTTTACTTTTCATCAAACTTCGCACTAATCAGACAGAAGTATCTACCTTTCTTTCATATTGTCTCACCCATCTCCCAGACTCTCAAGTCCTAACTGCGCGAGTGCAGCTTACCATTTCCAGGTCTCAACGACATGGCCAATAAGGCGCTTGTTCCATTGGAACTTGGCCCGCAGGAAGCCCAAAGTAACAGCCTCCGCTCTCAGAATTCTTAAACCCCTTGGGCATGCACCAGGCTACCAAACCATTTGCAAAAATATATACAGCTTCTTCGCTTCGCACTTTCAATATGTCGGGGTGAGGCCCCTGGAACATTCGCCCGATAGGCTCTTTGTCACGATTCAGCCCTCGACCAAAACGACTGGGTTCCTTTACAACACAACCCAAATATGTCCACTAGCCGACAAACTACTCCTCATCTCATCACCAGGGAGTTCTTTCCGCCAAGCTGAATGCCTGCTTTGCGCCAGACATGCCAGAAAATGTGGTGTACTCTTTCCCTCCACGAAGAATTCTTTCCGTTAGGCCGTTTCGATTAGAGGCTCTCGCGCGAGTTTCTAGGCCGTGACTATCTCCACCGTCATCAGCTCCGCGATTCCCGAAACTAAGAAATTGTGGATTGTCCATATATGATTTTATGAAGCTTTTGCGGCTTTTGCGGCTTTCGACATCCAGTGTCACTATTTTCCTCAAAGCAGCTGGGAAATCTACCTGAGATACAGCTATTCCTCAGTGCGGAAGAGAACATTAAACTTGCAGAAGGAGTGGTCGCAGTGGTCTAGATGGGCTGGAGTGATATTGAAGCTAGTATGGGACCAAATGCACGCTGGAGCTGGAGAGCGGGTCGATGAGCGAGTTCTACGGTGCCGTTTACGTTGCTTGCGAGATTGGTCACTATTTTAAACTGAATTCGGTCTTGTGATAGCTTCATAAAGCAACTTCACCTAACTTAAGAGTGTACAATTTGTTGTCATCCTGGTTAAAGCTGGAAGTCTTCAGTGTACTACGTAAATTACTAAAGGTCATTTGCGCTGTGTTCTGCATCATCCTGATTTCCCCACACAATGCCAATGGAATTATCTGGGCCAGCTGTATGAGTGATCCCAAGCAGGTTCGTTGGATTAGGAGCGGTGGAAAGACTTCATTTGGTTGGAAGCGTGAGTTCCCATGCTCCCCGAGCCTGGAACGGTTCTCCTTCTTTCCAGTATCAAGAACCCAAACCCTTTATGAAGTATGGAAAGGAATCATCTCACATTGTCCAGTTTGCTGCAGGCTCGGTCTATTTACTGATGGACAGCAGCTCTCTCGATGGATCTAAATATTTCACATCGCTATTTCTCTTCTCTTCAAGTATCGTATACCAAATTGCAAGCCACCACCGAATCTTGTGCTAATTATTTCGTGATACTGAAAGATATTCACGATGTACTAAAGTCATATATCTCACCATAAAAAGATCTACGCGTTTACTTTGATTCAAGACGCAAAGTGCCAGAGCGCAAGGTATGTAAACACCTTCTCTTTACACCCAATGAATATTGGCAGGCCCAAGTAAGGCTGGAAAGGGTTTCGGGAATCACCTAATTAGACGATATTAATATTCTCAACGTTCGAGAGCCTTTGAACAGGCTCTTAGAGTATATATCACGACTGTTCCTCTCTAATGGTCGGACGCGAGATGAAGGTACAGGCTGGGAGAAAAGACCTAGTGGCGCTGGGACTCTAGATATGTAGGTTAGAACAGAAGGATGGAATGTACCACATCTTCCCCGAGACCTGGGAGCTCTACACTTTTCCAGATATGTTGTTTTTGACTCGAGGGCCATCTTTTTGACGTAGGTTGTGATGCTTGTCAATATCCGAACAGAACTGAGCATCGCGCAAGCGTGTCCTTCGGATTTGGCCTTCTAAATCCTTGCAACTGGATTAGTGTTGATCACGTATTTATCCATTCCAATTTGGGGCTCTATCTTGAAGAGCCAATGCCCAGCCTTGAAAATTTGGCCAACTTCCCAATCAACCGAAATCATATCGAGACACAATCGAATGCTTAACGGGCAACCCCAACACAGCAAACGGCTCCCGGATTGAAGCTTTGGAGAAAGAATGCAAGAAAATTCTCAAGCATCCAAACACAGGACTCTAAATAATGGGCCGGTTCCTGAACTCTCTTCACCAGCCCTTTCAATGGACTCTTTCCCAAGCCAAGTTCATAAACACCACTAGTTATCCGGAGAACAGGAAGACAAGTACCGTCTTAAATCTCCGACAGGGCACCGAAAGTCTACAGGTTTACTCTAGGGTCGGCTAGGCGTCGCGTCGAACACTCTCAATTCTAGTGCAGAGCGGCTGGCATGCAGACTGGTCACAGTAGCGATCTATAGCCTTACCACTGAAGCAGCAGAGACTGGAGGTAAGCAACGTGTATTGGAAGCGCAGGCCGGGCAGTAGGGGCAGCAGTATGGATAGGCCCTACTCTGGAGCTGTCCATGCGAGGACCTCCTGCTTGCATCGAAGACTCAAATCGAACCCATAAACAATAGAGCCCGATATAAGGCCAAGAAAGTTGAGCACTTACATTAAGCGCCTCAAATAAGGCGATATTGCGTCAGAGCTCCGGAGAGGGCAAAAGACATGTTTGGAGATTTGAAAATGTAATTGAAATAGTGGTCCGGCGTGCGTTGCAATACCACGGCGTCTGGAAGTACTTGGTGTTATATGCACATGACATTGCTTCATCCGTTGAGTGTGCTCATTGGCGTACTCCCGAGAGCTTGGAGGATGCAGAGCGTAGAGATATCTTGCTACCCTAAAATATGTGCCCATTCCAAAACTCTTCACAAAGACAAAACCCATGCCACCTGTGGCAAGCCCTGAAAACCCCGTTATCGCCAGGCAGCCTCTTGCTAATAAAAAAGACTTACCAATTATCGAATAATCAAAGGGCCCCGCAAAAGAAACTTACAATTTCGATTTGAAATCTGTAAGTGCAAAAAAAAGAAACTGCCCCCTGACGGAGTCGAACCGGCGACCTCGGCATTACTAGTGCCGCGCTGTTTATTTTATTAGTTTAAACTCATTTAATGTTTAGTGATGTCAGGCGCTTACCTCTACCAACTGAGCTAAAGGGGCTTTCTATTTATTTGATGGAGGTTAAAAAAAGACTTCAATCTATATAATATATTTTAATCGCTAAACGCGTATAGATGCGAAAATCCTTAACTACTCCTACACCACCAAATCGCATCTAAATTCGAGAAACAAAATATTAGTGGAAATCATTTGAATAGCACTATCTATCCACTTAATTTGCAGTGTTGCGCCTGTCTTTTGTTGTCGGTGGCTGAGGCGGAGCTGGACCCAATATCATTTCATACACCCCCCCAAGGGTTCGAGCCCCCCTTTCCACTCTGGAGGTGCTTATACTGCCATCACCCACCAAGTGTACAGTACACCTAAATACATGAGAATTGTAATTAAAACTCTAGTCTTCATTATTTATTTTAAACTTATTCATATCTTTAATTATATTTATTTTATTCGACTTCAGCAATTATCAATTTCAGATTGTTCAAGAATATCACAAGTTCTCTTGACACTCAAAAGGAGCCTGAGCGGGTTTTATTACAGCATTGGGATACGATACAGCCTCCTTCTTCTGCTGGCGGGGCTCGTACTTAAGCTACCCGGGAATCTAGTCTAGCTAGTCCAATCATATCAACGAGAAAGGTCATTCTTCCTGCTACCCATCGTGGTAAAGACGTCTTCGGAGGTTTGGAAGTTTGGAGATGGAATTGGAAAATACCACGGCGTCTGGAAACGCAGGGTTTAAATTGCAAAAGCCGTCATGCGAGGGGGAACAAAATGCTAGAGGTGCAATAATGATGGTAATGTGGAAGAGCAGCTGAAGCAGACGCCTGAGATGAAGTATGACAAGTACACCCAGCAAGAAACCAGCCCCCCATAACTCCTCCACCAGCTAGAACACCCAGTAGATAAGCTCAGTTTCAGATCCAGATCCGATAAACCTGACGTAATCCGATGGCTCCTCTGCCCATATCCCTATGCCCTGCCATTATTTTCATCTTATCCCTCATGGTCCATAGTCGTAGTCCTCACTCATAATAGCCGTATCATCTTCCCCATCTTTAACATACCAAAGGGATAAAAAGGAAGGAAAGGAAAAGGAGGCCACCATTTCACATCCCCTCCCCAACAGAAACCTCCCAACTCCTCCTCTTCTCCCGCTCAATCACCGGTCCCGCCGGCCCCTGCACCTTCTCCACCCCTGCCAGCAGGCTTCCCGGCACAAACTGGCTTCTGTCACTCACATCCAGCATGGGACCTTTCGCCTTCGACCCATCCATAACCCCGTGTCCGACGCCGACCCCGCCTTGGCTGAACCCCGTGTGCGCGAGCAGCCCGCGTCCGGTGAACGCATCGGTCTCGTCCTCGGGAGCACCGGAATGGTTGTTTGCGGCATAGGCAGCCAGTCCGGTCGGCATGGCGCCACCACCACCGACACGTAGGGAGCGCGTGCGCTCGTGCCCGCCACCTCCATAAGTACCATGGCCTATGCCTGCACCAGCGGGAATGCTAGGGCGAGCGCGCCAGTCCGTAGAAGGGGGGATCTTGATGGCTTCCTCCGGGGATGTGGCGCTCGAGATCAGGGGCTGCGTTCCCATCGTATCAGGGACGAAGCCCTTACCCTTGCGGGCGTGCTGGGGCGGCTCGCGGTACTGCGGGGTGAGATCGATGAGGGGTTTTGGTTTGACGCGGGTGGAACTGTTGCGGTGGAGGTCGCTGGACTCACGGCTGCGGGTAGTGCTGCGGACAGAGGCGTTGCGGCCGAGGCCACCTCCGCCGCCGGCGGATTCAAACGAGGCGTGCGTGATATAAGAGGTGGTCGCGTTGAAGGAGTTGAGGAGGGAGGGTCCGTCGGTAAAGGGGGTGTTTTTCTTTTCGCGTTCTTGTTGCTGGCGCTGGCGTTGCGAGTATGTGCGGCCGAGGAGGCCAGTAGGTGCGAAAGTTTCTTCGTCGGCGGAGTGAGAAGATGTGCTTTGGGTGAGAGAGTTGAGTCGGTTGGAGTTGTGACTGATGCTGTCTTTGCTGATGTGGCCCGGTTTGTAGGAAACTGGCGGATAGCCTTTTATTCGGGTCGAAAGCTTGCGGCTGTGTAAGGCTTTTGTGTCTATCGCAGAGAGCATGTCATTCGCAAAGGACGTTTCGCCCCTGCGGTCTCGTTTATCTTCCTGGCCAAACTGACTAAGATCCAAAAGAGGACTGAATGTCCCGAGTTGGTAGTGAGAATCTACTGAAGCGTTTCTTGTGTGGAGACCTGAGACGTTGCTTTGTGGTTTGCTTCCCGACATGTTTCGATCCCCTGAATAACCGTTGCTACCCGTGGAATCTGCAGCCTTGGGCTTCTGTTGACCCTCACCCATGACGTTAACAAGATACCAGCTTCTCCACCCCTGAATGGCTTTGTAGAATGCCGTGCCAGTCTCTTTATCGGGGATAGAGAAGAAATGCACGAAACTAGACTCGTCTGTGAATATCGATGACTTCTGTTGACTTTTTACAGCAAAACAGATCTTTTTAGGTGGCCTGACAGATTTGAGCTTTCGAGGTGTGGGAGAGTAGATATCAAAATCGGACAGATGGCAAACATTTGCACTTTCTTTTCCTGCCTCGTTCTTTGCTAACAGCATCTGCCCGTCAGATCTAAGCGTGACCCAGCGCTTAGACCACTTTCCAGGTTTTTGTGAGTATTGGATAAAACAGGTTATCCCATCAGGTCTTGACGATGGTACTTGGGAGGAGCTCAATTCTTCGTCAATGCCTCCAGACGCCGAGTCTACGAGAACAAGGCTGAACTGCTTGTCATCGTCCCACGAATTCATCACATCGCGAACATGCTCATAATGTCGGAGTGGCCGCTGCAATCCAACTTTGCTGAATGATTCGAGGAGAACGGAGGCTTTGGCATTGATAGGTTCTGAGAGACATGTAGAAGCTGAGCGAATTAGATCTAACGGCGTCGTAGTAGGGGTGACTGGAAGGAGTATGAAAGACTTGTTGCATTCAACCCTAACACGCTAGAATGTTGGATTAGCAGATTGTATGACTTATCAGACACAGTTTCTTACCCTGTCTCCAGCATTAACGGCAGATTTAGGGGCGTCAATCCCCGGAACTGCACCTCCACCTCCTGGTATGATGGTGGTGGGAGGCCCATTGTCATTAGCAATCGTATTACTTCTCTGTTTTGACTTCGAGGTAGTGGCAGGATTTTCAGGTGAATCCTCTGCCTTTCGCCTCTTGAAAATACCTAACTTCATGCCCTGTTTTGATGGCGATGGCGGTGGAGGTGTTTGTTGGGGTGTTTGTTGTGGAGAAGTCTGATGTCTGGTCTGGGGCCTCGTCTGAGGCTGCGGTTCATGATCCGCCAGGTCGTCATTGAGCTGTACTGGCTTGTGAACTCTATGTGTAGACTCCTGAGCCCATTTGAGTCTCGCTTGCCTCTCCTCCTCTTCTCTGCTTGCTTTGATCCGACTGGCACTCTCGGCTTTTTGCAATCGTTTACCTCGCTCCAGCAATTCCGCCTCTTTCTCGAGCCTGAGACGTTCAGCCTCCTCTGCCTCCTGTTGAGCTCTGATACGCTCAGCTTCTTCGGCTGCCCTTTCCAACTTGTCCCTTTCCGCTTGTTCAGCTTCCAACTTGGCCCTTTTATCCGCCCTTAGCTTCGCCTGAACCTGTTTCTGTCGCTCTGTTTCTCCCTGAATCAATTGTCTCGCCTCCTCGCGTGCTGTTGGCGGTGGCTCCCTGGCGCCCCGCTTCACCAATGGAACAGGTTCGGGAGGCGTCCTAGACGAAGGCGGCGACTTGCTCTGAGCATTGCTACCATTGCGCAATTGCTGCTGTTGTTGCTGACTCGTTACAGGCGTACTTCCAGCTCGTATGCGCGAGTTTGATGTCGCGTGCGCAGCGGCGAGGGAAGCTGAAGCGTGGTCTAGCTGGTGTTGAGTATTTGCGCGTCTCACGGCGGGCGAGGCGTGCACTGGCGGAAGTTTCTGAGTATTGGAGCCAGAGGTGGTAGGATGCTGGCGATGGTATCGCGACATGCTCCTGATCACAGCTTGGTCTTTCTGAGGTTCCTGTGATGGCATGGCCGGGGGCTGATGTTGTTTTAACTGCTCCAGCTTCTGCTCCTGAGCTTTCCGCACCGAACGGTAGCGCGAGAACTTTGTAGACTCGGGGGTTGAGACATTGTCGGTCGGCATGTTTTGCGACATTCCTCTCGTGTTGCGTTCCTGTGGTGTTCCTGGATGGATTCTTGCTGCAGTGAACAGTGGGGAAAGATGCGCAAAGTTATGCAAGGCTAATTAACCGGGATCGCCTTAAGGGGGTATTGGCCTTTTTTAACCCCCAGTCTCGGGCAGGCCGGGGCAGCAGCTGGCCAGGGGACGGCCGCTAATCATGACAGACAGCCAAATTATTACGAGGCTGAAATCTGCGCGCAAAACGCTCCCGGATTAGTGAGAGATGAGCGCCTTTGGGCCCGAACACGCCCTGTCACTGTCACCTGTCGACTGGCTCAACCACCAACTGGCCATTCACCATAATTGTCCATAATTTCCATGACGCCCGAGTTCACACAATCATGGACACGCAACTACGACGCTTGATACTGTTGCTTGCACTCTGTCTCATACCCACTCTCTACTTCTTCTTTAATGCTAGCTGGAGGCTACCTGTTCCGTTAAAGCCCTCCCACGGGCTTGTGCCGGCGAATGCGACTTTGGGAGTACGTACTTCCTCTCCACATTTGGCGTCGTCTTCAAAGTCTCAGGCTCTTCTTGAAAGTCAAAAGGTCTAAACTGATAACATGTCATCTAAAGTTTGGCGCAGTCCTCGCCGTGTCGCATGCCACCTCTCCCCGCCGAAAAGACCTCATCTTCGCCGCGAACCTGACCGGCATCGAGCTCACCATTCCCGACCAGCCAAAATGGACCGCCGAAGATCTCGATGCCTTTCGCTCGCCAGAAAAGTCTCGGATTAAGAAAGGGTCGGCATTGGCCTGGATGGGCCACCTAAATGCCCTGACTTGGTACACCTCCATCCCCCCATTGAAGCTCATTCAATATACCCTCGCGTCATACAACCATAGACCACATCTCCCAACACAACCTCCAACTAACCACCCCTCCACGCAGGTTCCTCTCCACCGACCTCGAAACGGCCTTAATCCTTGAAGACGACGTAGACTGGGACATCCACCTCCGCAGCACCCAAGTCCCCCTCGCCGCGGCAGCCATGCGCCAACTCCTCTCCACTCCCTCTTCCCCCAACACCACCATCCCGCTACCCTCCACCTACTGGGGCCCCCTAACTTGGGAACTCCTCTACCTCGGACACTGCGGCGACTTCTTCCCCTCCACCCAGCTCCCTCCCTCGCACCTCCCATACGCCGACCTCTCCACCCCACCCCTCGCCCGCCTGCACACCAAAACGGCCGCCTTCCTACGCCAGCTCGGCATCACCTCCCACATGCGCATCGCCCACCGCTCCCGCTGGCCCCTCTGCACATTTGGCTACGGCGTCACCCGTGCGTCCGCTGCGCGCATTCTCGCCGAATTCAGCACCGAAGGTGAAGGCGGCTGCCAGGCCTTCGACGTGCGCGTGCTGGAAGCTTGTCGCGATAAGCAGTGGGCCTGCTACACCATCAACCCGGAGCTCTTCCACCACATCTCCGCGCCGTCGGAGATTGCGAATGTGGACCAGGGGAAGGAGGCCGGTGGTGATGGAGCGAAGGGCATTGATGAGCAGGGGAGGCTGAAGAAGCAGAGTTTGAAAGGGACGACGAATATTGCGTGTGGGGCTAGGCAGAGGGCATTTTATACAGAAGATGGGAGCACGTTGGAGTGGTTAAAGGGGGTTGTTGGGGGGAAGGGAGTGTGTTTGGTGGATATGATGGAGGAGGATATGAGTCGGTGGCCTTGATTGAGTGAGACGTAATGGTTGGTGGTGGTGTGGCTATGTGATTGCTGTTGTTTCTGTGGGAGGGAAAGTTGGGGGGGGTAAATTTGTTTGGCTTTTTGTTCACATGAAGCGGATTTTAGCATTGGTATGGAGTTTTTCTGGAATGTACATGGTTAGGGTTGGCTCTTTTTGGACTGTGCTTAGCGCTGGCGGAAATATAGTTTTAGAGCGGACGATGTTTTATGGTTTAAATATTCTCAGACCTGTCTGGAATGTCTGGCTATCTTTAGGTTTCGCTCTACCTACATAGGTAGACATTACAAACTTCGAAATCTCCCTTTCTTCCGCACAGGGAGCTTGTAGCTAGCCTGGTACACTAGTATTTACATTTAAATCCCATAATTTCACAACACCAAACACTGAATCGCTTTAGCTCGAAAAAAGACTCATAATGAAAATAAATCCGGATAAATAGTCAGTCAGCTGATCGAACGCTGACTGAGCGTGCCTCATCCATCCTGAGGCCCGGTAACTTCCTGACTTTCTGGGCAGAGGAATGCCGAGGACTAGTGTTGAAAGTAGAGTAGCGCCATACGAATGCGCCCAAGACCGAGTATAACATAGCATAGCGAATGGGGGTATTAGAAGCATTAAAAAAGAACTCTGGAAGCGAGGGTATTGATAGAGAAAGAGAGAGAGAGAGAACGAGAGAACGAGTGTGTACAGGGTATCCTAAGCCTAACGGAAGCGGAACCAGAACCGGTGATTAAACAAATACAGATTACGGAATATGAAAAACCCTCGTGGTATTCATGTGGATCCAGATGCGGGCTGTGTGAAACTGCTCGCTCGCCTTCAAATGGGCGATCGCGAGTGAAGAAAAAAAATGAGGATGGAAAAATCAAGAAGCCAAAACGTCCAGTTCGAGGGACGTTGACTGGAATGTCAAGGCTACCAGTCGCCCGACTGACCGGATTCGTGATACCAAAATGGAAAATGGTTCAATCGTGAGGACGGAGATGAAAGGGGGGCTCCCGGCCCCATCGTCAAAAGTCCATTACCCATTATGTGCTTCTGGAACCCATTCATCTTCCGTTCCAATATCGAAGAAGAGTAAATGAGCACGCATGCGTCCGAAGGCATGTAGGTTCCCCAATGCCCAAAAATGCAGCAAAATGCCCTCTATCACCCAATAACCCTCGTTATCATCGTCGTCATCATCATCATCATCATCATCATCATCAAATCTCATAAACATCTCGAGTCCAGTCCCAACCACCTCTCCCGCATTTCAATTCCTCCAAAAACACCAAAAAGCCCATCAAACCCACACCAACCAGCAATCAAACTACCTCCACAAATCAACTCTACTCCCCCTCCTCTCTCTCTCCCTCCCACCACCCCCACTCATCCAACTACTCCTCGCGCCTCCAGCACCACCATTCTTTCCCGGAACAGCCCAAGACCCCGCACTCCTCGGCCTCTCCTCGTCCGGCACCGGTACCGCTAGAAATCCGCCAAACCCATTCCCGACAACAATCGACCTCCTCGCCTCACCTCCCCACTGTGGTCCTAGCCCTTTACTCGCCGAATACGAGCTCAGTGGGCGCCCGCCAGACAAAGAGCCCCGCCGGCCGTATTCATCAGCGGGTGTCACGGACGTGAAGACCCATTCGAGCTCGTCGAGGCCTTTAGTGTAGACTTGCAGCTCCTGCTGGAAGCCACGGGACGGGTACTGCGGGGAGTCGGCGAAGGGAACGACGGGGGGTGCTAGGGTGAGGGTTTCAGGGAAGTCGTGGTCGCGGACGTAAAGGGTGCGTAGGCCGGGGAGAGAGTTGGACATGAGTGAGTTAGTGAGGTATTGGTAGTACGAGTAGGCCGGAGGGTAGAGGGAGTGCTGATTTGAGGAGGCCGAGGTGATTTCGTAGTGCATGGTGCGGAGGGTTATTGAGGCGAGGGGGGGCAGTGGCTCGAGGGATAGCGAGCTGGTGGCGGACAGGACGATGCTGAAGTTCTCAAGGTGGGAGGCGGCCCAGAAGACGGAGTGGAGGTTGGACACGGGGATGCCTGTGCAGTCTTTGAGGTTGAGGGTGGTGAGAGATTCGCGGGTTTCCGGGCGGGAGAGGTATTGGACGAGGCCTTGATGTGTGAGATTGGGGACGTTTTTGAGAGTTAGTGTCCGCATGGCGGGGAAGTTGGGGATTCTACTGGTGCTCTGGAAGATGCTGTCGTTCATCCAGGGTAGGTCTGCAAGCGTGAGATGCTTGAGATTCGGGAGTATGCCGAGTACCTGGCGCAGGAGGGTGGGTTCAATCTGGAGCTTGGAAACCTCCATGACCTCTAACTCCTGCCAGTGCCGGTAGAGGAGCAGCTCCAGAGATTGCTCCGATCCTGCATTATACTTCATTTTCCGAATATGCGGACACCGCGCCTGTAATTCCTGTCTCAATGTGTGACTTGACGTGTCTCCAGTAAAGAAACCATCTGGCAGGTCAACGTATCGGAGGTTCGGGAGGACGGAGACGGTACGCGCAAGGTCAGCCTTGCAAGTCTCCCGAGTCATGTAGGGCAATTTCAGAAATTGCACAGCCGCCGCACAGTATGCATTCTCTCTCACGGTTCTTGATAGCAGTTGTAGACGCACAGCGGGAGGGTCAATGGGCTCGTGATTGCGAGTATTCCGCCGCCGCCTCTCCGTGTAGATTTCCTCGAGCTCGCAGTAATGGACGGCGTCAATTCGGACGCTGTGGTACCTGCCGTAGATAAGTACATATTCTCTCGTTCTACCCACCCCGACCAAATGACTTACAACATGCTAGACGCCCAAGGATACCATTGTTGCTTTACCAGGGAGCAGTTTGACAGATCCCGCAAATCGCAAAGCATGCATCCCTCGGTGATCATGGAACTTTCGTTGGGCTCGTACGTCTCATCTTGCGAGTGGGGACAGATGTATCCAAATATTATCTTCACTACTGTTTCCGGGAGTCGGGCGGTCTGGTCAGGACCTGTGTAAGCGGGAAAGTAGAGGTCGCTACGGAGCTCCTTTCCTTTTTCTTTTTCTTTGTCCTTTTGCTTGGATCTCGAGCGGAAGTGCTTCATAAAGCCCATGATGCGACAGAGAGTGCTGTGGACGGATTGATTGGGTTAGATTTAAGGGAATATGGACAGCGACGCGAATATGCAGCACGCATGGAGAAAGCGGGAGGAGGGAAAGGGTGCGGCAAGGACAAGGCGCCTTACCTTTCGCGTTGCTGGCCGTTGCGGGGTGTCGGTGTTGGTCGGCGGTCCTGCCGAGACATTAGGAGCAGCAAAACTGTGCAGGAGCTGTGTGGCTGTTCTTCACCAAGCTACAAAACAAAGAAAACGAGGACTGGGTCAAGGGAATATGCAGAAATTAATGGGTCTGGAGAGTGAATGGGGACCACGACTGCGGTGCACTCCAAATAATGAATTTGAATGGCACGCATCAATGACAACGAAACGCGCGGGGCGTTGTTTGACAGCGGAAGCGGTTGTGTTTAAGGGGCGTTTTCAAAGGACAGGCCGCTGAGCTCTCTCCAGCCAAGAGGAGTTGACTACAGGGTGCAACCAACGCGCTGGCGTCGGTGAGAGGGTATTTGCCGTTTAGCTGGTACAACTAGAGCCAGGTGCGTGGCAGCCGTGGTCCTCCTGGAAGGTCAGCAGTATCAAATAGCAGTGAGAAGCTTTCTGCCAGCATGCGCATGCACCCAAACTTGAGCGCCGGTGTTCGAGCTTGATGAGAGAGGGTCAGCGAGGATCAACGAGGATCAAGCGTAGGAAGTGAATTGATTCCGAGCCGAGTGTGATCGTCGAGCTTAGTTTCATACTGGGCGTGCGTCGTCACTCATCGCCAGGGGTCACAAGCCATAAAACGTGCTGAAAGGCCCCAAGCAAAAATAATATTTTTAGTTCGAAGACTCCATGGGTGAAGGCGAATTCAACGCGTGAAAATAGCACGCCAACAGTGCTCTATTTCAACGTCGACCACTGCACGCCTCCGCAGCCCTCTGCAGCCCTCTCTAGCCTTCTCCAGCCCTCTCTAGCCCTCTCTGGTTGACCAGTGTCGTCTATAACGGAGCCTTACAGCCGTCGACAGCCTCGACAGCCTCGACAGCCTCTTCTCCAGCGGGCGTGCATGCATCAGTCATCACGTACAAGGTTGCGGGTGACTATCGAAAAGGAAACCATGCTGTTCCCCGGTACCTTGAACCCTGTACAAAGACGCAACCAAACAAAAAGAAAAGCTCCGAGCCAATTCATCGCGGCCTGAGTAATACTTTGGCTTGATGGGTTCAGCTTCGTTCTGGCAACGGGGCCAGACAAATGCAGCCAGCTTCCACAGACAATCGATGGTGCTGTGCGACGTGGGACGGGTGGTTCGGAAGTACCGTGGACAGGATGGCGGAGGGACGGCGGAGGGATGGCGGAGGGATAGCAGAGGCTGCCCACGCGGAGGACTCGTGCGAAGGGGAGGCGAATGAGAGGGCGCCGAATTGTTTCAGATTTCCAGATGGGCAGATGCCAGGCGCACAGCCAGACTCTTTGATCTCGCTGTCCCTCATCGAGCATAATTATATGCCGTCCAGATTAAACACAGGGTCCTCCAATACCCAGCCGGTTGAACTATTGGCGTTTTTGGTACATGCCAAAAAATGACAGAGGACCGCATATACAAGCACAGCGAGTCTCGAGTCCTCTGTCCTGGTAAATTGGGTGCGAGTGATTACATGTACTGCGGAGCTTCGGCCAAGTAGGTAGCTTGCCGTCTTAGCTTGTCCCGAAGTTTTCGTAGCGAATCCGCTCAATCTTCTTGCGTCTGTCCGGGACCTGACGAGTCGACTGTCAGAGGGGAGAAACTCGAGTCCTTCTGCCACCACTCCCTCACAACAACCTGTTCTCCTCCACGACACCTCCCCCTCCCTATCCAGGCACAATCAAGCTCCTTCTCTTGACTACGCCCTACAGATAGCTGGTCTCTCTCTGTGTACAATACAAGAGTTGTCCTGCTCCTTCCGAAAGCTTGACTTTCTTCATTTGCACCTGCTTTATCTTTCCGCCTCATACCGCTTGGAGTATTTGGTGACGACAGCTTGACAACTTGACAGCTTCAACGTTGACAGCTACCACCAGTGGAATATACTTTGTGCCCACCAAACCAACAAATCGACGATCCACCCCACTCGCCATTGCCAGCCTCAAATATGGCGACCAACCCTCCTCCTGCCCCGAATCTTGAGCGGTACGTGGTCATTCATGTAGCCACCACCTGTGATGAGCATGGCGTCTATGTCACCAAGGACTCTGCCGAAGTTATTGAGCTTGGCTGGATATTGCTCGACGCCAAATCGTGCGAGGAGGTAAGAGATTTGCCCATTTCAAATTTCCATGGATTGAACTCCCGTCTTTCACTTGCTGACATACGTAACATAGCTACACCGCGAATCTGCCCTTGTGAAACCAGTCAACACCCCAATCACTCCCCTATGCAGTAAGACCCCTTCCAGAATCTTCACCAAATGTCAATTCACATGCTGACGCAAAATTTTTTTTTCTCACTTAGCAAGCCTGACTACCCTCACCTGGGAACATGTCCGGAACGCTGGCTCCTTCCGTGATGCCGTCAATCGATTCGACCAGTTTGCCCAAGAGCACCTCCTCCCCAAGAACCTCGAGTTCGCCTTCGTTACATTGGATTCGTGGGACCTCCGTGTGCAGCTTCCGCGTGAAGCCAGAGATAAGGCCGTGGTTCTGCCGCCGTACCTCCAGCACTCTCGCTGCTTCGACCTTCGAACTGAATACCAGAGGTGGCAGGCTCATCACCCAGAGTCACTTCCCTTTGGTTCTAGTGCCCTTGCCAATATTTGTGCTGCCCTTGAAGTTGAGCCAGTGCAATCGTCTGCTCCCATCAAACACAACCTCCCATTTCACCTCCAAGCTCTCGCACCGGCCTCACCGAGGCGGGCTATGGAAGAGGCTGTAACCTTAGCCAGAGTACTACGAGGTCTTATCCGCAAGTCACAACCGGCATCAGAGCATCCTGACGTGCTCACCAAACCGATGGACGCCCGTGCTGACGTCAGAGCCTTTTTGTCGGAGCGAAGCAAAGTGCTGCACATGAGCGGCCTTCCTCATGATACAACCCAGTCTGAACTTGAGAGCTGGTTCACTCAGTTCGGTGGTCGTCCTATTGCTTTCTGGACTC
The DNA here is from genome assembly GCA_001692735.1 of Lepidopterella palustris CBS 459.81. Classification (NCBI taxonomy): domain Eukaryota; kingdom Fungi; phylum Ascomycota; class Dothideomycetes; order Mytilinidiales; family Argynnaceae; genus Lepidopterella; species Lepidopterella palustris. Next base: position 73,612 of record KV744937.1, read on the forward strand.
TTCGTACTCCAGACCAGCACAAGCCCACCGGCTCAGGATTTGCTGTCTTTTCTTCTCATGAAGAGGTACGTTCAACTTTCGCTGCATGGCACAAGTGTTTTTCTCGCTCTTGCATCTGAGACCTTTCGCACGACATTGTACTTCCGCCGTGTGCTGACTCGAAACATAGGCAGCTGAGAGTCTCTGCATGAACGGACGCGCCCTCAACGAAAAGGCCATTGAGGTCTCGCCTTCTTCCAGCCGTGTTCTTGACCGCGCTGCCGATATCCTCACACCTTTCCCTCCCAGCAAGAACCGTCCTCGTCCCGGTGATTGGACTTGCCCGTCATGCGGCTTCTCCAACTTTCAACGCCGAACAGCTTGCTTCCGTTGCTCATTCCCAGCAATGTCCGGTGGGCCAGCCGGAGATCCAATGGGCTATCCCTATGGGTATGGTCATCCGTCCATGATGCCACCTCCACACCACATGGGTCACGTCCACGGTATGGGCGGCCATATGCGTGGCGGCACTGCCGGCGTTGTTCCATTCCGAGCTGGTGATTGGAAGTGCGGCTCTGAGGGTTGCAACTATCACAACTTCGCAAAGAATGTGAGCTGCCTTCGCTGTGGTGCTAGCCGTGCCGGTGCGGCTGTCGTCGCTGACTCCGCTTTCCCCTCCCCGATGGACACTCCTTCGAGCTTCGGGATGGGCCCGCCATCTATGGCTGGTACCCCGGGCCCCGGGCCATTCGGTGCAGGATTCGGCTCTGGTGCTGGCTTTCCTGGTCAGCAGTTTGGTGGACCGCCAAGCACTTATGCCCTTCCTTCCGGTATTGGTGCCGCCAGCCCGTATCCCCCCATGGGCGGCCAATATGCTCCAAACGGTGGCATGCATTCTACGCCATTTGACAGCCGTTCTGTTGAAACAGCTTTCACCTCCGCAGGCCAAGCGCCTGCCTCTGCTGGTGCTGGATTCTCAAATGGTGGATTCAACGACGGACACAACGATCCGTTTTCCTTCCTCTCCACCGGCCTTGGTAGTCTCTCGATGAACGATGATCGCCGAAACGTAAGCAACGCCGCGAACAAATCTCCGGCATAAGAATCTCATCTCAGAGATGAGTTATTGGCACGTTATCTAGGTATCAGGGTCAAGAAAGTTCAGTCAGGATTAAACTTATCAATGAGACGCAGCGACGGCGTGAAGGGGTTCAACAAAGTCTTTTTCATCGATGTTCGGAGTTTCTTCAGATTGGACACAAAGGAAATCTTCGTAAAACCATTTACGGGCATGGAGCATGGACTGTAGGCCAGGGCTGGGGATATTAGATTGGAGAATTCGGGGTGGATCTTGATACCTCTTTCGACGGACGACGGTGTTCTGGGGCATCAAAATTAAAAAACAGCGTGGGAGAAAAGGCCGGGATTGGCGGGGTGCTGATAGGATTGCAAGTCTTTGTTTTTTTTTGGTTGCCCATCTTCTTCTTTTCCACTTGTGTTTGCTGAACTTCTTTTCTTGCACTTTTTTACATCCCAGAATGGCTCATCACACAGAAGGTTTCCCCCTTTTTGCCTTATTTCCTTTCCCGATATGTTTTGTTTGATTCCTTTTGCGTTGCTCATGGTCTGCTTTGCACAGCAAAACTCGACATCGTTGCGGCATAGCGTTTAGCGGTGGTTCGGTGGACAGGAACCTGGTGGGGCGCTGGCGGGAAACGATTGGTGGTCGGGTCTTTAATTTCTTTCTTTCATGGACTTCTGTTTTCTGTTTTAGCCTGTTGGGCTGACTACCGGATGGATCTTTGGATCGTGGGATATGGGTCGGACAGGGATGGGTGGGGGCTGACGTTTCTTCCTTTATGCGTCTCAGGCTCATGGTGACCCACCGGCATGTGAGGGATCTGATTTGGGGGTTGCGATGCGGGAGGGCTTTTTACTTTTGCTTTCTTCTTTTCTGACTTGTGGTTTTATTTGGGCCCTTTTTTCTTCTTCTCTTTCTTCGATGGCTCAGGATGAGGTAGGTGGCGGTTCTTCAAACCAGAGAAACGAAACACAAAAGAAAACCAATATATGGGAGACAAAAATAGGGGAGTTTTTTTTTTCTTTCCTTTTCCAAGTGAGAATTGATCAGATTGGAGTGAAACTGTAGATTTTGCGATAAAAGATTGGGACTACCCGTGGAAGAGGGGTTTTTTTCCCTTGTTTTTTCTTCTTCGTACATTGTACCTTTTTCTCGATTCTATAAGATTGCATTCTTCACTCCACCTAAATTGATTTACTTGCGCGTGAGCAAACTGAACCTTGATTTGGACAGGTAGACTTCTTGGGTTCTTGAGCGAAAATTTTAATTACAGCTCAACGCACAGCAAGGGGAACGTTTATAAAAGTTTGTGGAAACCGAAAACGACCAATCAATAAATCCTCACATCATTATTCAATCATTCACACCCCCGACCCAACCTAACCCAACCTAACCCAACCCCAAAAGACTCCCATCCCGATGACCAACACGACAGTCGATACCAAAACCAAAACTCTTACTATCACCCATCACCATTCTCACAAGACCTCATCCTCACTCTCCAACAACCTATCCACAACACTATCATCCCCCTCAACCGTCGCTTCTCGAACCGTCCTCGACTCTTCCTCTTCCTCCTCGCTACCCCCGAGCGGGAACCTCGTGCCCTCGGCCTGCGCCTCTCCAAGAAGAGTTTCGTCGTCTGTCTCTCCCTCTGCCTCTGCCTCTTCCTCTGCCTCTTCCTTCGCTGCCTCAGCATCCGCTTCCGCTTCGGTAATATCTGGTACCTCGGTGCTTTGAACGACATATTCAACCTCACCTAAGCGTTTCGAAAGGGCGATATCTAGTTTTGAGAGCGTGTTGCGGGAGATGGCGTCTGGCGCCAACTTGGTATCGATGGCCTCGGTGACGAGGGCGTGGAGGGTAGATAGAAGCGTAGCATCCACACTGTGAGATGAGGAAGGAGGAGTGGTGGTGGGAAATGAGGATGGGATGTGTAGTTTCGCGAGGAGAGTTAGGAGGGGTTTGCGTTCGTCTTCTGTTTTGTTGAGAGTTAGACCGAAAGGAGAGATTATGGACAGGGCGTGGAAACAACGTACTTGAACATCCACTCGTCAACGCCCGTTCCAGAATCTCCGTCGCGAGGAGCACGTGCGGGTCCTCCACGCCTCCATGCACCTCAGCACCAGAACCATCACTCCCCAACTCCCCACCCACAACCTTCCGCCCATCCGTCCACTCCGCAAACATGCCCGCCACGACCACCCACGCCACCATCTCTTCGTCCTCCTCGTCCAGCTCCTCGCGCACGCCCACGAGCTTCCCCACAACGCCCACGGCGATCTGAGCCATCAACCGTGCGTTCGCGAGCCGCGAGTGGCAGAAGACGGGCAAGAAGTAGCTCAATGCCTGGCGCAGCGCAGGGTTAGCTGCCGTGGCTGGGTTGAAGAAGGCAAGCGTGAGGGCTCTGAGGAGGTCGGAAGCCGCAGCGGCGGGGAAGAGGGAGAGGAGGAGGAGTTTGGAGACGGCGAGGCAGGCTGTGAGGGGGATGGTTGGGGAAGGGGAGGAGAGGGCGCGGAGGAAGGTTTTTGTGAGGGGTTTGAGGAGGGGGTTGATGCTGGCGGCTGCTGTGGTTTGGTCTGCGGAGGCGTTGGGGGAGGC
>KV744938.1:0-34196 GCA_001692735.1 Lepidopterella palustris CBS 459.81
TTATTATTTAGTCTTTAATATTAAGCAGCGCTTCTTCTATTATCTTTAGTTAAACTTAGTTTAATATTATTCCACTATCGAGTAGTTACTTAAATAGTACGGCCTAGCTTTACAATATAGATTATACTTAGCGATAAGTTAAACCGATCTTGTAACCTTATAACCGACCTACCCTAAATTAACCTAAACGCCCTATACCTATTCTAGAGGACGTCTTTCTCTAGTCTTAATATAGGCTTGTACAAATCCGTTTTAAGGTTAGCCCTTAAGCTAATAAACTATAGGTTGTATAGGAATTTTTTGCGTTTATAATATTAAGGAATTTTATAGTATACTAGTATATAGATATTAAGGAATTAATAAAATAGTAGAATAAATTAACCGGAGATACTATATACCTAGAATTAGGTTAGCGGTTAAAGAAGTTTTAAAAGACTATATAGATTATTAAAGAAATTAATATAAAACGCACGCACCGTATAAAGAACTTTAAATAATTAAAGTTCTAAAAAGAGCTTAGGGAATAATTATAATAGATTTTATTACTAAGCTCCTAAAATCTAAAGAACTAATAATAGAAGCGGTATATAACTCTATACTAGTTATTATAGATAAGCTAATAAGCTACGCCTACTTCTTACTATATAAGAAGGTAATAAATGTAAAGGTATTTATATATATACTATTAAGAATATTAATAGTAGAGTATAAAGTCCTAGATAAGATTATATTAAATTAAGATATAAAGTTTATATCTAAGTTTTAGAAGACGCTTTTAGCTAGGATTAGAATTAAATATAGTATATTAATAGCTTACTATTCTTAAATAAATAGAAAGATAGAAAGGATAAATTAAACACTAAAATAATACTTATAAATCTTTATAAATTATTAATAGAATAATTAAGTAACACTTTTACTAATTACTTAATTTATATATAATAGCGTAAAATACGCCACTATAGGTATATTACCGTTTTATGCGAATTATAGGTTTAAACTAAAAATATATAAAATACTAATTAACACAAGATTATAAAGTTAGAAGTTAGGATTAATAGCGGATTAAATCCTAAGTATTTATAAGTAGTTAAGAGAAGACGCGGTCTTCCTATTAACTTAACTAGGAAAATACTATAATTAATATTACACAAAAGGACTAGAATTTAAAAAGGGGGAAAGAGTTTAGCTACTATAAAAAAATGTTAAAAGTAAGTAACTAAACGCTAAACTAGACTATATAAAACTTAGACCCTTTAAAATTAAGAAATAAATCTTACTAGTAATGTATTAATTAGAGTTACTAGTAGGAATAAGAGTATATTTAACGTACTATATAGTACTTTTAAAGAAAGCACTATAAAACGCCAAAGTAGTAGAGTATTAAAAGGATACTTATACTTAAGACGAACTAGAATAGAACGTAAATAAAATCTTAAACGTTAAGAAAGAAAATAGAAAAAAGATTTATCTAATTAAATAGTTAGGAACAAATAGTATAGGCAATATATAGAAAGATACCTAGGAACTAAAGAAAAATCTTAATTACTCTAAGAAGCTATAGAAGTTCCACCGCTAAAACCAAACTCTTAAACAAAACTAGAAGATAACGGAGAAAGGTTAGTAAAGTTAATAGGTAGGTTAGTTAAAGGCAACTTAGGAAAGACCTTAATAGAATTAGGGTATTAATTTATTTCCTACTTAAGATAAGTAAACTACTTGCCTAAGACCTTTTCTGCAAATTCAAGCTGCTTTTAGAGACGGGCTATTTTTACCGTCTTCTCTTTTACTTTCTCTAGATAAGTAGCCGTTTCGCGCTTTAGCTTATTTTAAAGGACTTTGCGCCGTTTCTTTACCTTTAGAATATACTTTCTTAAACGGTTAATTTTGCGGTCTGTAGCTTTTACTATAAAGAATTAAGATGGAGAATAAATAAAATATTAGTTATAAAGTAATAGCTAGATACGTATTATTAGTTATTAAAACGCCTAATATATTATAGGCACTATAAACGTTGGCATAAATATATACCTTATAGGTACAATAACGCTTAGTATTCGCGTTAAATATAAGGTATATATAGGGCTTAAAAGGGTCCTAAGTAGACTCTTTAATATAGTAAGAATAGGGAATTATCTTAATACTATTAAGAAGAACTTAATTAGCTAGAGAAATCCGAGAGATTATTTTCTTTAATAAAGATATTAGCTAGACGTTTAAGATAAATATAAGGGGATTACTACTCGCTTATATACTAACTAATACGGAGCGGACTAACCTTTAAGCCGAAAACTTAGAAGAAGGGAATAGTATTATAAATACGTTTATAATAGGTTATAAAGCTAATAAGAATTTAGACTCTAAGAATAATAATAAGGAGAATAAGGGGATTAAGGCTTAGGTAAATAATATAATTACGGGACTAAAAGAATAAATAGGGTTACGTAATAAGGCTAGAATTAGTGAATTTATAATAGATTTATAAATCCTAGAATCTATAGAATCTATATAGATTCTATAAAGTCGCTAAATTATATAAAGGGACTTAGGCTATAAAGAGAAGCTTATTCTCTTTATAAATTTTCTTTCTCTCTTCTTATAGTTAACCTTATTAAAGATAGTGGTTTATCTACTATTAAATATTACTTTATAATATATCTTAAATACATTATTATATTAGCCTTACCCGCGCCCTAATAGTATTTTACTCCTAAAGTTAGCAGCCTTTAGTGACAAAGATATATTGGGCTACTATATCCGAAGACGTAAACTGCCCCTAGCTCTTCTATTATAACTAAACTACTAGTTACTACCCTAGGGTTCAGAGAAGCTACCCTAACCTAGAAAATCTAATTGGACCCCTAGAATAGTACCTAACAACTACTATTAAATATTACTTTATAATATATTTTAAATATATTATTATACTAGCCTTACCTGCGCCCTAATAGTGTTTTACTCCTAAGGTTAGTAGCCTTCTATAATAAGAGTATATCGGGCTACTATATCCGGAGACATAATACGCCCCTAGCTCTCCCGCCACAACTAAAACTACTTATTACTATTCTTAGACACTAAGAAGCTACCCTAACCCGGAAGATTTAACTAGGGCCTAAGAAGGTACCTAATAGCTTAAGCGTAATATAGTTTATATAAATTACTTAAATATAATACTTATATATATTTAATACAATAAATTTTAGTTTAGACGTTTATTTAATATATAATTGTTTATTGTATAATAATATTCCGTTTGAAAAATATTTATCGCTTTTACTTATATATTGCTCTCGCTTATAAAACACGTTAATAAAGATAGTCCCGGGTTACTACTTAATAAAAACTACGCGTTAAAAAGCCTGCTATAATAATAAGCCTAGATAAAATTTCTAATTTATAGTCTCGAACTTTAAAAATCTTCTAAGATTTATAATATAGTAGGGGAATATAATTCTAGCAACCCTTTATACAAATAAAAAACCTAACTAAGAAGATAGTTAAGCTATATGTAATTTTATAGCTAAAAGTAAGAATAATGTTTAGTGGAGGCTTAAAAACACAAAAACTCAAACTATAGATAGATAAAGAAACGAAGCAGGATATAAGATATTTATTAGTCCAAGTATCTCCGACACGGCTGGTTTTCCGCGACGCCGGGGGGGGGAGGTGGGGGAGGTTAGATTAGAGGTCAACCCTCCCTGGTTTAATTAGACCTGCTTCGCCGTTATATCTCCGGCCGCCGAGGATCACGAGACCGGATCTCGGGTACCTCGGGAGGTGTGAGGAGCCTTCTGCTGGCCGATCTCGCTTGCTCGCCAGGATGCTCTATCGAATGGGACTCGCGGTTTCGATCAACCGTCTTCGTACCTATCTAGAGATGGAAAGTTCTGTGGACCAAGCGGCTGCAGCAAACCTCTTGCGTGTATCAAGACATCTCTCTGCACGTCTCTGATTCTTATCGGCGTACGTTCGTAGTCTAGCTTGTAGCTGCTGTTTCTTCTTCTTATCTCACAGAAGATGTCTCCATTCGGCTCGGATAAATAAACGGTCGTTAATGTTAAATCAATAAATAAAAAAAAATAAAAAAACACCATATGGTCGCAAGCAACTCTTTGGGCGGAGCGGCAGGACCAGCAGCAGCAAAGGAGGGTCTTCCGCACGGTTTGGACCAGTATGGCTCTCCCTACTGCTGCCTGTACTGCACAGCCTGCGTCATCAATACAGCGTTGTTCACGACTCTCTCTCTCTCTCATGCTTGCGTGTGGAGGCCATAGAAGAAGCTACAATGGGTTCCGCTACATGGATGAGCTACGGATATCGAGTTCGATGTCAAAGATTACAGAAACGCCACCCTTTGAGTGGTTCCTGGGGATTGAGGCGTTGGTTTTTCCCCGTACTAGGATAATGATCGACCCATTTGAAAGCAAGATAAGAGAGTATATTGTGGTACTTGTTTGGGAGAGACAAAGGACCATAAACAAAACAAAAAAGAAACGCTGGAACACGCAAGACAGGTCTACATTGCGATATGAGAAAACTTAAACGTTTCCAATCGCGGCAAGAACCCGTGAGATAATTTTGAGAAGGACTGCGCCACCCATTCTTCATTCGAAGTATTCTATCTTGAGACAAGTTCAGGAAGATCGGAAGTATGAGCTACTGGAATTGACGACACGGACTGAGGCGGTGATACGGATATCTGTGGAGATACACTCCTATCGGGCGGTATCAAAGCCACTGTGGGAAGTCTATTGCAATCATGTGGGGACACCATCGTTTCCGGAGACATCAAAGACACCGCGGACAATCTATTTTGCTGTGGAGATGACGCCATTTCCGGTGGCATCGCAGACAATCCGTTCTGGTTGAGCGGAGAGACCTGGAGGGGAGAAGACCGTGCAGGCCTTGCCGCATGCTCGGAAGCAACTCCAGAGTCTCCCGTATTAATGGTAGACAATCCATTCGTGTTGAGCGGAGAGACCTCCAGGGCCGAAGACAGCGCGGACCTTGTTCTGTTCTCAGAATGAAATCCAGAGTCTCCATTGTTATCCATATCGTTCTCGTCGTCTTCTGGCGGCCTTTCGTTCTTCTTGCGTTCGTATTCCACGGCGGTCAATTGTGACTCCTGCGCATCTACTTCCCAAGGTGGTTGGTGCGTTGTGCGCCGAGGCTCTAATCTCTGTTGACGACGTCGACGGAGCCAAAAGAAGACTCCAAGAAGTCCGAGACTGATAACAGCCGTGGGTACGCCAATACCCACACCAATCTTTGCACCGGTGGTCATGGACGAGGACGAGGATGAAGATGGATGCAAGGCCGCCGCTGCGGTTGGTGTCTGTAAAGGCGTATTGTCAATCGAGCTCGATGTTGGAACGGCGGAAGAAATCCTAGTGCGGGATGTCCGCACTACCGTAAAGAGCGAAATTGTGGTTCCTGACACAAATTCGGTGGGTGCAGTGGCAACCTCAGTTTGCATGGAAAGCCTCGTGGTACTAGATGCGGCCGGATAAAAGTTTGTCTGTACAAGCCACAGCTCAGTACCGAGAGAGGAGGCGCATTCCTCGTAAGTGTGCCCCTTGATTTTAAGGTAAGTGGCTATTATATCGTAGGGAGAAAAAGCTACTTACAGATTTGCAGCAATAATCGTTGTTATCCCCGGTCACGGTCTCAAAGTAACCACCGCCACAAGAGTCTGTTAATGCGTAGCCTGTCAGTAATTCGCTTTACGAGTTGAGGGATATTTGCCAGCAAGAACAGCACATACAGCCAGTTCCATCTGCAAAGCAAGTTTCGCCCGAGTTAGGGTAGTAGCAATAAACCCCATAGCATGCTTCCGCTTCATCTCCACACGCATCTGCGCAGGAAGTCCCTGTTCCACAATATCTACTGGCAGGATAGTAGCCACCATCCGTTTCATTAAAACGGGTATGGCTATCATAATAAGGACTGAAAGTCTCCAAGGCTTTTGTGGAAAACGCTGCAGCAGAATCGAATGTGGTGGACGCTGCACCGAAGTCGATTGTTGGGGACGCCGCATCAGAGTCTAATGCGGACAATGCCGGAGAGCTGGAGCAAGCCGATAACAGCTGGAAAAGCACGAATATGGAGTAAAGCATGGTGAGAGTCGATATTGACTAGAAAAGAACGAGAAGGGCAACGAAGGTATTTGCACGGCTCAAGCTTGTCCTTGGCCGCGATTGCGATTGCGGCGTACTTCTGCAGCATCGTCATGATCCTTGCTGGCAGGAATGAGGCACAGCAGACAGGAGTCTAGAGAGCATCTCATCTGATGTTAGTAGAACGCGACCACTGCACTGTTCTGCTTCAAATTCAACATTGGATTGAGATTTGCGCTCAGACTAGAATCGGTTGGCTTTCAAGCCTTGAAGTTGTAAAACTAAGTTAGAGATAAATTCCTTGATACGTCTGGTATGATAAATATCAGAAACATAAGCCGAAAGGCCTCAGCCACCCGGTTGTATGGTCTGTCTCGGACTCAGTATGTTGAGTGCAGCAGGGGTAAATAGCCGCTGCGGCACAGAAGCACATTCATGCATAAGGAGAGGCGTGGCATGGCATTGGTTATGGTGAATGTGACAGAACATGCGTGAAGAGCTTCGCCATCATGGTTGCAGAAAGGGCTGAGCTGTTGGGTGTCTGATTGTAGAAGAGGAGCAAGTCGTCGCGGGACGTTTGAGGCCAAGGATGGCTTCGCAATGCTTGGCAGGAGCACGGACGCGAAGGGTTTCTTGCTGGAACTCCGCCCCAACCTCTATCTCGACCACTAGTGCCCTGGAGCCCTTCGACGCCTCGATTGCACGTTTTCTGAGCTATTACTCGGAGCTCTTGGGATCCTCTAATGTCTGAAATGCAATTCCATTCATATCCATCCTGCTAATAGCAGACAGAGCTCTAGAAATACCGCTTTTCATCAAAGTCTCTTAACGAACTAATAAAGGCGGGCACTCCTGCGACGCGTGATTTGCTGGCTGCGTATAGGACGAGCCATGGAGGCTAGAGCGACGTTACAGAATATATATGGTCGACACATACAAGGTTAACACATGCAAGGTCAACACATGCAAGGTCAACGCATGCAAGGTCAACGCATGCAAGGTCAATGCATACAAGGTCAACGCATACAAGATCAACTCGTTCAAGGTCAACGCATACAAGGTCAACTCATTCAAGGTCAACGTATACAATGTTAACACTTCTCAGCTCGGATGCGTGCACTCGGATGATGCCGATGTGGAGGATGAGACGCTCCATCTCCATTCATACTCAGTAGTAGCTGCTCAAGCGCCTGGAAATCGGAACTTGATAATCTCATTGTGCGGGCAGTCGTAGCTTCAACAGGACGTTTTGATGGACTTCGAGCAGAGCATTCAATTGGAGGTGTTCTTCCGGACAAGAGAACAATGGCATATATTCTCGGCCGAGCGGTGCCGTGCAAGACTAAAGCTTTGATTTTGGGTATGGAAGTTCCCGTTGCTACCATACGTATAAATCAACAAGAGTGACCTCCATTGTGTAAGCCTATATCTTCTTGCTAATAATATCAAGGTGTATATATAATTTAAAATGATTCACTGTTAATTACGTTATTGTAGCTGGCAAAACAATGTGTGCTTGGCAAGTCATGGCTGCTCCGCGTTTGCACCCCGATTCCCCGGATCTCGGAAATCGGGGAAGTCATCAGGGGGTTTTGGAGCCTCCGACTATACCCCGCGTTTTCCACCCAACTGTCTCGCACCTACATTCTTCCACATATTTCCTCATACCTTGACTTCGCCCTCTCCTCCGCGTTTCCGCTTTTGCTGCTACTGTTCAAGGCTGGCGCTCACTACGACATGCATTCTTCATTGAAGATGCCTAGCGGACCTCGGAATAATGTCAACAAGCGCTCCGCTGAAATTGACAGCATGGAGCAACAAAAACGGGATAAGAAGCGTGCCCAAAATCGGCGCGCTCAGCAGTGCTATCGTGAAAAGCAAGCTGCCCGGATGAAGCAACTGGCTGAAATGGTGCAAGAGCTTGAGAGCTCTTCTACCACTGAAGCCAAGGATGGACGTAGCCAATTGGAGTTGCTGAAGGAAAACCAGTCGCTCCGGGAGTCTCTTTTAAGAATGCGTAAGAGCCTGCTTAGTTTATCTTCCGCTGCATCTTTTAGTGCAGGTATGTATGGTTCCGCTGTCTTGGTCTACCTTTATCAATATTCCGGATAGGTATAAAAATCTAACCATGAATGCCGTAGATGACGAAATCTTCAAGCGAATCTTAGATAAATCGAAAGATGATAAACCTCAAACGGCCGCAATTGAGCCTTCTCCGAGAGCTAGTTCTGTAGACGCTACTTCGCCGTGGTATGCATTCGATCTGCCTGAAACCCTAAACGCACCGAACCCGGGCGATCACTTTTCTTCAGCCCTTGAACCAGACAGCTCTGAACCCGCGGCTCATAAGCATTACGGATTCCTCGAATCCAGCGACTTGCTTGAGAAGATGTTGAGACCGACCGCTACCATCACCAACCTTCCCAGTCCACACGTTCTATCTCCGGACATTCAACAGCCCCCCGCTTACTCCGATGAACATTTTATCAGCCCATCTTTACCCCATCCTGATACTAATAGTGGAAATAACATTCCTCTTCGCGAATCAGATGAACCGCTGCTCTCAATAAGCAATCCATTAAGCTCGAATCCATTCGTTACAGGAAGCCCACTCCTTGCGCTTGAATCTACCATAAAAGAGGTCATAGCTACTATGAAATTTAACTCGTTGCGAGAGAGACTCGGAATTCCCCAATCCCCATTCTGTTTATCACCGGAACAAGCCGAGGTCTTTGACAGCCAGACACGTGAGGGCATCATTTCTTTCGCCGTCCGTGTCATGCTCAAGAGTACTCCTCTTGGTGGATACGTCCGCGTAATGGTAAGCCTGTCTACACCTTTACGATCCTTATCCCTCAGCTGCATCTTGACTCACGTTTCCGTTAATGTCCAGGACTATTCTGCACTAGTTGAAAGCATCATCCAGTGGCGGATACACCCATCAAGTGAGAACCGGGCAAAAATTCCCCAACCATTCAGGCCGACTGTTCTCCAGACCCGCTTTCGCGACCATCATCCGGCAATTGATTTCTTGTTTAATGGTGATTTGCGAGATCAACTTCTTCTGCACATGGACTATGTCGACATGGATAAGTTGGGTTTCGACTGTGTAAAGAGTATTGTCCGCGAATATCCCGAGTTTGGAGTCGCCCTGCCCGTACTGGACACCTTCGCCCACATGGCCAACGCAGAAGTGGCGCTCTCAGGTGGAGCTACAGGATTTAATTATTTGCAAGACATCAAATACGGCGTTCGAGAAGAATCAATCACGCAAAATCTTATTGATAAAGTCAGAAAGTACTGTCTTGACAAAATGTGCGACCGGAAATTATCGCCAACATTCGAAAAAGCATACCCGTTCTTGGATTTGTCTAATAGTGAGTCCGTTCCAATCTTGGGTGTATTTTAGGCTTACATAACATTCCCTAGTTGTCACGAAATTGCCGGTTGTAGATTATCGATCTATCGAATTCGCTTTCTAAATGCAACTTTCCAGCGAATGCCGAAGAAGAGACCGCTCCTCAGATTACTTCTCATTGTTGAGTGTAAGGCGCACGGGATTTTCATTTTCTTTCTACTAGAGTTATTAAGGAGTTTCGGTCTGGGCTTAGTAGGGTATACAAGCCTAGATCTAGCGCAGCATAATACATATGACCTCACAGCTTGGAAGGGACCCACTCGGGTTTTTGCTTCTTTGCAAACGCCGCCATTCCAATTCTGAAATTTTCCCCCTTCAACAGCGCCTCCTGATATCTCCCTGCAGTCAATTGTGTTGCGCGTTCCACGCTAGCTGTTTCCCAGCTCTCTCTCAATGCCGCTCTGGTTATGATAATGGAATCGGGCGATGTGGCCGCAATCGCTTTGGCTAGTTCCACCGCTTCTTCTACAACCGACTCCTGTGATTTAGAAATCCGGTTGATGAGATGGAGCTCCTTTGCTTCCGATGCGCTCACTCTTCGGCCCGTGAGAGCAAGTTCCGAGGCGATGTGTAAGCCGCATTCGCGGACAAGTCTTGGTAGTCCGCCGGCTCCGGCATAAAGCCCTCGAAGGGATTCTGGAAGTCCGAATTCGGCTTTGGGTGAAGCTACGACAATATCACTGTGCTCAATCGACGAATACGTAAGCAAGAGAGCTTCTCCAAACGTACCACAGCGCGCTATCGCCCATCCAGAGGGGAAGAAGCGGGTTGGATGAGCCATGACCTACCAGTTGAGACAAATCTCGAAACCACCACCCAAGGCCAGTCCGTTCACTGCGGCAATGACAGGCTTCTTTCCCGCTCGGCGACTCAGGCCTGCAAATCCAGATGGTGGATGACCAACCTTTGTTGCGTCTATTGACCCTGAGGTCCCAGCAGGCTCATTCTGCACGTTTCCCCCCCTTTTCCCGACTTCAATAATGTCTTGCCCTGCGCAGAAGGCCTTGTCTCCCACCGCAGAGATGATGGCAACCCTCAGGGATGGCTCACTGTCGAACCAGGTAAACAGCGCATCCGCTTCCCAATGGCCAGCCATGGGGATCGCATTTCGTGCTTTGGGTCGATTTATCGTAACAAGAAGGACTGCAGGCGCGGGGTAGGAGAGGACGAATGTGGAGGTCGGTGGAGGTCGGCTAACCAGTTGGTCCGCCATGATGTTGTAAATGTTTGGAGAAGTAATAATTCAGATCATTTCGAGCTGGAGAATACTTAAATTCTTGCAGAACGATCTTCCGAACAGACGCAGCGAAATGCTGACTCGGTATTTTTCTATCGGTCGCGGAATCTTCCTCTATTTGAACCGGAAATCTTACGTCCGTTATCGAAAAATTATGTATACCTTGTCAATTCAAATAATAGCTTGATATTCGGTAGGACATAGACCGTTTTAGGCCTCGGGTAGGGGTCTTATGTCAGTGGAATCTGACAAAAACAGTCCCCCACAAATTTCGAGGGAGACGCTGAACGCCCCCTGCAGCCGTCTACTAGTGCGGGGTGCATTAGTGCGCGTATGACTATGCTCAAGCTTAGTATAACTATTCTTGTAATAAGCTATCCTACCATCGACCTGAAGTGGGCTTGAAAAAGTGCATGTTGTCGCATGGATCAGAATAAGCCGCATTTCCTTCAATTATCTTTCTTGGACCTGGCAAAATACCGAGGGATACATAGTGGGTCACGGTATTTCAGGAATTTTTTCTTCTAGTATTCACTTCCTTTTTTTTACTCCCTCCCTAATTTTTCTTTATTGAAATAATTCATCTTGAATTAAGTTCGGCGCTATGGGAGAGCAAGTCTACGAATCTATCTTTGCACCCATCAACGTTCCCCAAGGCCTTTCCATATCCCAATTTCTTGTTCAATACAATCCAGACGACACACCGGCAGACAAAGTCATAGTCGAAGACTTCGAAGGAGGGAGAACAGTAACATATGGCGGACTACGCGAAGAAGCTGCTACCGGGGCCGCTGGCCTAACTGCTACGCTTGGATTGGGTCCTGGAGACGTCGTTGCCATCTATGCGACAAACAGCGTCGATTATGTCGTCTTGGCTCATTCGGTGTTGTGGTTTGGCGGTATTGTTGCGTAAGTATTCCGTATAGTTGAATGCACACCGTCTCGTGCCTCAACTAAGTATTATTTGCCAATAGGGGGATCAATCCTTTAGCCTCGACTCATGATCTGGTACATTACATAGGATCGTGCGAACCGAAAGTAATATTTGCCGATCCCTCCTTACGTAGTCGAATGGATGAGGCTGTGTCCAAGTACAAGAGTCCCAATCTCCAGCCAGTTGTTGTGGATCTGGGAGGGAGTTCTGCGAAGTCTGTAAGGCAAAACTCCATTCTGAGATATGGGCTACAGTAATTGGATCCATACTTATCAAAAACTTGCAGTTCCCAAGCTTTTTCGAGCATCGGCACCATGGACATCCCCCAATGCCTCCATTCGACCTCACGGGGAAAAACAGCCGTGAGCACGTCTCGGCCATCCTCTTCAGCTCCGGTACGAGTGGCAAGCCAAAAGCCGTGCAATGGAGCCACTCCAGCATGATTGCCCAACTCCTAAGTTCCCGCGCCGCACAGCCTGAACTGCAGAACGGTGGCGTACGGGAAGTTTTCTACGCGCCTTGTGAGTTTTGCCTTTCCTGTCCCTGGACTGCAGCAGCCCACTAATAACTGCGTGTCAAAGTTGCTCATATGTTCGGTCTTCTGGGCGCGGTGATCTGTCCGGCATATCTTGGTTCGTATGTTTTAGCGATGAAGCGGTTCGAATACCGCGCGTATATCGAGGGCTGCGCGAGAATAAAAGCGACGGTTATGAAAATGGTGCCGCCGACTGCGCTAGCGATATCAAAGGATCCAGAAATCAGGAAGTACGACATGAGCTCTGTGGATTATATCCTTTGTGCTGGGGCTACGCTGCAGGTGGAAGTGGTACACCGACTTCAGGAGCTGATGAAGGGGTGTTATATTACTCAAGGCTATGGGTTCGTACAATTCCTCCCGTCCGGGTATGGATGGTTCGGTTTGCTGACGAGCTTTTGCTTTGCAACAGGCTGAGTGAGGCAGCGGTTAGTGGTCTGAAACCATCACGTTCAGCAGATAAGTCCGGGAGCGTAGGGAGACTTTTCCCGAGCAAGTAGGTTATCAGCCAATGGCTCCAGACGATTGCAAAAACCCTAACATATCACAGCCGGCTACGCATCGTCGACGACAACTTGAACGACGTCCCTCAAGGAGAACCAGGGGAAGCCCTAATCAAAGGCCCTACCGTCTTCATGTAAGTAAATCCAACCACAACATATCCAGTCCCATCCCTCTTTTAACCCAATCCACAGGTCCTACAAGGGCAACCCCGAGGCAACAGCCGAAACCTTCCACAACGGCTGGCTCCGCACCGGCGACGTCGTCGCCATGGACACGGACGGCTTCCTCTGGTTCCACGACCGCAAAAAGGAAATGATCAAATACAAAGGCAACCAAGTGGCCCCCGCAGAGCTTGAAGACATCCTCTCCTCGCACCCGGACGTCCTCGAAGCAGCCGTCTGCGGCGTCTTCGACGCGTCCCAGCAGACAGAGATACCGGTCGGGTATGTGCATCTGAAGGACTCGATTCCAGAGAAACAGAGGCAGCAGGTTTGTGAGGGCATTAGGAAGTGGGTCGATGGGATTGTGAGCCCGACGAAGAAGTTAAGAGGAGGGGTGTTTTATCTTCCGGCGATACCGAAGAATCCGACAGGCAAGGTCATGAGGGCGCATTTGCCCGCTAGGTTGGAGGCGGCGGCGAAAGCGAAGGCAGCGATGAGGGCAGCGAAGTTGTGAGGAGGGGAGATGGTGGAATTGGGGTGCGGGAGCCTGCCAGATTGGGGTCGAAAGACATATTGTGTAACTTTGTATCATTGCTGCTCTCCATTTCTTTAGACGCCGCGGCCTACATGACGCTGAACATAAGACGACTGTAGCATGGGCATTCTTTCTGATTTAGCACGTTTGCAGTAATGAATAAATGCGCCTCAGTTAGCATGTATGTATTGTTGGGGCTGACGCGGGCATATCATATTATTTAAAAACTATTTTAATCCGTCTGCAATGTGTCAGCTGGAGCCGGAGCTAAAACGATCATGGAACCGCTTTGTTGGCTGAAAGGAGCCGGGACCCCTATCTATAATGTATCGTAAAGGAAAAAGCTGTGACGCCCCTGGCCAGTACCAATACGTTGCTGAAATGGTGAAGCGCCATACTCGACACAATGACAAGGAGTTCGAAAGACCTAAGATGATCTTGTAGTAAGCGCCTGGTAAATGTCTCGTTAGACTGTATACTTATTAAGGTTTTTCTTACCCTAATCCGGCACGATCTAGTAATGAATATAGAAGTGCACAGTAATGAGGTCGAAATGTATGTACAACGTACTAGAGAAGGTACACAAGAAAACAAGCATAATTGTGAGCGTCACGGGTAACGGTCTCCCAGGTATGCGGAATGATAATACACTCGATCCAAAAGGCCCCATATTCAACATGCTGCCCTATCAAAGCTTCGCGCCCATCTTCCTGGCAAGTTTAATCTCCTGCCTGACGGCCAAATCCGCAATAATCTCCTCACTCCCACCACCAACAACGAACATCCTCAAATCCCTCCCAATCTGCTCCACCGGTCCCCCGACACCACCGTGCTGATATCCCACCCCTCCCAGCACCTGCTGTGCCTCACGATTCGCCTTTTCAAGCATGCGCCCGCCCTGCACCTTTGCTAGCGCGAGCCGGCTCGCCAAGTTATCCGTCCAGCCATTGACTTTGACGTGGTAGGCAATCTGCTCGAGCCAGGCCCAGTGCGACTCGACGAGGCGGGCCATGGTGGCGAACTTGTGGCTGATGATTTGGTTTGCGATGAGGGGTTTGCCGAATGTCTTGCGGTCGTTTGAGTAGGCGAGGGCAACGGAGAGGCAGGTGCGGGTTTTGCGGTTCATAGATATGGCGATGGAAAAGCGCTCTTTGTTGAAGTCTGACAGGGGAAGATGTTAAAATTCATGGATTTGGGCAGTATTATGAGAAGAGCTGAAGGGAGAAGAAAATGGAGGAGCATACTGGACATGAGAACTTGAAATCCAAAGTTTTCCCTTCCGATGAGGTTTTCTACCGGCACTTTCACGTTTTCGAGGGTAACCCATGCGCTCCCTGCATGCTATTAGTGAGCATTTTGATCAAGGAGACAGAAAGCAGAACTAGGAACCCGTACCTCCAGCATTTGCTCCAGTGTTTTTAATCTTCCTGGCCGAAATGCCTTCGGAATTTGTCGGAATCACGAGTACGGAAACACCGCCAGCCCCAGGGCCTCCTGTTCTAACTGCTGTAGTCATGTGGGTACTTGACATGAAACATGTGATCCATTTCTAGTTTCTGAATTAGATCATGTCCGAGCCTCATACGGTGGGATATAAACAAACCTTGTAACCGTTCACTATATAAAACTTCCCATCTTTTGTTTTCACGGCTGTGGTTTTCAGGTTTGCCAGATCGGAACCACCACTGGGTTCAGTAGCGCCCAAGCAAAACGCGGTTTCGCCTGTGAAGATGCCGGGTAGCCATTCATCTTTTTGCTTTTCGGTGCCAAATTTCACGATGAGCGGAGCACCAATGCCGGATGCGGAGGCTAGACCAGCGAGCACACCAGCTTCGACTCGTGACCGCTCATCGTTGATGATCAGATCATGAAAAATATCCCATTCTGCAAGAGCATCAATCACGCAACTCTCTTTTCAGGGTTGGAATAAAAGTACCTTCCTCGGGGATGCCCGCCGGTAAGCTTACACCTGGGCGGTACTTGGCAGGAATGTCCTGGAATGCGAGGCCAGCGCGAGCAAATTTGATGTACTCCTAGTTTGCGGTGAGTACTTGAGGCTTGGGATGGATGAGTACAAAAATTTATCTGATGCTGTATTCGAGCAGACCGACCTCTTTTGGAACTTCGCCTGCTTCCTCCCATTCCTCTGCATACGGTAACACGTTTTCATCCATGTATGTCCGAACAAATTGGCGCAGTTTGCGGTGACTGTCGTTATAATAAGGTGAGGAGAGCACATTGTACCATGCAGGTTCCGCCCATGGATTCAGGTCACCGAAAGCTTGTTGTTTGGTCTTTAAAGCTGCCATTTCGTCCTCAGACTTTCCAAGAGTTCGACAAGAAAATGTTGTTGATTGAGTTAAACATATGAACAGCCATTGAATTTAATTGAGAATGAAGTGAGATGTTAATAGTTCCCGTATGTAATCCATGCTAGAATCGTCGGAAATGCCCAATGAGAGGTTTGTGGCTGATCGCGGGAAGAGAAAGTTGAATTACGTGAGAATGCTATGACTGTCAGCTTTCCCGACCGCGAAGCCCCTGTAGAATCCGTGACTGAGGCATAATAATGTAATGATTGTGAGTTCAGCTAAGGCTCCTATTAGGCTTTTGCTCCATCCAGATAATCCGTGGGTTTGCCTCAACATGAAGTAGATAGGTATATTTGGAGTTATGTTGGATGCGGTTTAACATGTCTATACCTTACTAATCTATGCACGTGACAACTATAACCCTGGGCAAACTGAACAGCGCAGACGATGTCGAACTTAATCAAGAGAAAACGTACGCCCTAGACTTGGGTATTACGTCCGTTTTCCACTATCGTATCAAAAGCAGTCCCTCCCTTTCCCGCTATGCTTTCAAAACTACCAGCCAAGATCGAGAAAAACAATCGCCAGCCACCCGCCAGACAAATGGCACGTAAGTGAAGCCTCCAAGAGCTCCTACAGAAAAAAACCACCTCATAAACGCCCTCGCCAATGCGGGTCATAATTAATGGTACAAATAGCGCATATTTCAGAAAAGAGAGTCCCACCCATTTCGAAAACCAAGCACTCAATATTCAAAAAAACCACCATCAAGAAACCAAGCCTAAGCAACCCACCTCACCTTGACGGATTTAAAAATCTCCTCTCCACACCCTGTGGAGGCGGTGCAAGTCCAGCCGGCGTAGAAGCCTCTGGGCCTACATCTTCAAACTGTACGCGCTCCAACTCCCCCTCAGCTTCGTATGGCTGCCTCGCCGGTCTCCCCTCATGGTAAACGTAAGGACGCACAGGGCCCCGGTTGTGAGACGCGGGAGCGTATTCGACTGGATGGTCGGGCTCGCCCGGATGGGGACGGCCCGAAACGTATTGGGTAGGGTAGGAGGCGCGGATTACGCGGGGGGCGCGTTGCACGCGAACGTATTGGATAGGCTCGCCATATTCGTTGATGAATGTGGGAGGAGGCACATCGGAGGGAGCACCGTCGTAGCGGTAACGGACGGGTGGGTAGGACGCGCGATCATTGACGGGAATGTATTCCTGGGATGAATGGCGAATTTGGTGGTAGTAAGGGTCATCGGGGTAGGCTTGATCGACACTTCGGTCTCGAGAGTAGGGGCCCTCGGGCTCTGGCTCAGCGTTGGGCTGAGGTGTTTCCTGGTCGAGGCGGCGTCTTTCTTCTTCGTATCGTTCGTACTTTCGCTCTCGTCCATATCTACTATGGGTACGAGTGATGCTTTGACCGCGAGCGTATGGTTCATCACGGGCAACACTCATATATCTGTAGTAGTCTCTGCGGCGGGTTGCGCCGACTCTTCTCGACGCACCTGCCGATTCAGGAGTTGGTACTTGGCGACCGTTTGCGCGGGGATCCTCGTACCTGGATCCATTAGCCATGTGAGGTCCTGGCGTTAATTGTATGTTTCCTGGAACAGGCTTGGAATCCAAATGGTCATCTGCGGATACTGGCACGTTTGGAGGAGGTGGCGTATATCGTGATCCATCTTCCATATCTGGCTCAGCAGGCCGCTGGGGTCTTCTTTCGTCATCATGTTGAGCGTCTCGTTCCGTTGCTTTCGGCTCGTAATTCTCACCAGGGATAAAATTGTCGAGAAAATGCTCTGCGTCAAGCATCGCCTTGGAAGGCGACTGACTCCCTTGCTGTCTGTACGCACTCCTACTCAGGCGGTATTCACTTGGCCGCCCCTCATGTTCCCTGTAGCGAACCTCCCGGATATAGGGCCCATGATCTTGGGGATCAAGCTCAGGACGACCTGGGACGAAGAGTTCATTCCGGCTTGGAACTGAATATTCTTCCTGATCAACAAAAATTGGACGCCTCTGCCGGACTTCCTCATACATTGGGCCAGACTCGCGGGGCATGCGTGAGCCGGTAGGACTTAACTCCACGTATCCACGACGAGAGGGGCCAATGTATTCATCATCCATGGCATCTCGGGGAAGCTGAGAACGGCGCTTGTCAGCCCCGAAATTGTGATGAAGAAAATTTGAGCAACCTACATAATATCTTGGCTCGGCATAATATACGGGCCGGCGTTCCTCTGGTGGTAGACTCCAAGGATGGGCTGATCTCCTGTTCGATGATCTCGGATACCTGGACTCTTTTACAAGGCTTGGTCGGAGAGGATCATACTCCTCCTCGCCTGCTCTCGGACCAGTCTGCGGAGAGAGTCCATTTGGAGATTCAATTGGCCTGAGCCCTGGCCTCTCGGATGAGATGCCAGGAGTTTGTCTTGCGCTATCGGATTCCTTTGGCTCCTTGGAACCAGTCCGGGAGGCGGGGGCTACACTGGTGCTTTCCACCAGTCCAACCCTTGGCAGGTGTGTAGGAAATAATTTTGGAAACACTCTCGCAATCATGTTCAACTTGTCGTCATCCATGCCTGATGCATAAATAAGACCTGATATTGTTCGATCGCTAGGGAGCTCAATCATGTCTTCCTTCCAATCCAAGGATGGTATTTGATGGCCATTCTGGTAATCCTTCCCGGGTGCGGGCCTGTCGTGAACTGACTTGAAATGAGAGAAAAGAGATAAAACGTTGAATGTCTTTCTCTCAACTCGAGAGTGAGGAGAAGAAGGAAACGAAGATTGATGAAGATTTTCAGGATGACAAGCTCTGCAAAAAAGACCAGCGGTGGATTTCAAGGCCCTGAGAGAAGAATGCTTATTAAGAGCATCTACGAAATGCTCCAGAATAGGCTCGTTGTTGAACTTGACATAAAACTTTTGAATGACTCTGTGCATCATCACATAGACTCTGACGCTATTAGGAAGATCTTTGATCCCAGAAGTGCTTGTCCAGATCTCTCGGGCCATTTCAACTAACTCACTCACTTGTTCCTCAAAGAGATTCGTGAGATATTCAGTGCGTGATGGAGGGGGATCGGGTTCAACCACGGCTGTAGCTGGCACTCCTTGGCGCGGAGATGTCTGCATACCAATACCGTTTGGAACCGGAAAACCAGGCATTTGCCCTTGCATAGGAGCATGCATTGCACTAAACATGGCAGGAGACGTTGAATATCCTGAGTTGATACCTGCCGGAACATACATGGACGGAGGCATTGATTGGTAAGTGTTGTAATTATCCATTGGCTGCGGCTGTCCGTACGGTTGTGAATAGTCGTAGTTTATCCCCTGCATGGCATTGGGAGGAGGCGGGGGAGGTGCAAATGGACCATTGAAGTGGTTCCCATACTGGGGGTTGTATGGGCCAGAACTTGCTCGGGGGAGATGTAGTGGCATCTGCGGGGTTGCTGTACCGCCACGGGAATACCCACCGTATGGATAAGGATTATATGCGGAATGTCCTGCATGGCCATGGGGCGGCATGCTAGTAGGGATAGAATTCATGGTACTCCTGGCTCCATTGGGTTCAGGGCAAAAAGGCGGTTCCTCTGGCCACTCGGCTTCCTTCCAATGGACAACAACATTGCCAACACTGAATAAATTAGTATGCTTGGCTCCGTAATGCTGGATGACCCCTTCGAATCCGTAAAAGCGGGAATTACCCTGGCATCCACTACCATTGCAAAGAAAGAGATCTTTGCGGAATGATTCTGTTAGAGGCTTGACCTTGTTGTCATATACCCACTTCATACTGTCAAGTATCAGTGTCCTCTTGGAATGTCGGTTTTGTGGTTCTCCGTCAGCTTCCTGGTCCTCGATGACAGAAATCTCATCCTCCTTGGCAATATCGGCATAGAATCTTTGGCGAACAAATAGGAGCAGTTCAGCGGCAAACCTAGGGCTGTTGTCATAGTCAATTGTTTTACCATCTGCCCAGTATTTATGGATAAAGTCCTCGGCAAAAGAGCTGAGGCGATCGCGGACAGGCTTTTGTGCGTCTTCCCACTCGCGATCAAGTACCTCCTTTACTTCCTTAAGGCTTGCATCCTGCTGACGGCGGTCAGCAACCCTTGTTTGTAAGGAAGCTTGATGCGCAGTCCGTTCATTCTCAATCTGCTCTGCTGATGCTCGTTGAAGAAGAAGGCGGGGTTGCAGTACTCTCCAGTGAGTCTCGGTCATTGGTTGGGGAATCTGTATAGCAGCTTTGAAGGATTCCATGTGTCGTAAGACATTCGGCGGGATGGGAGGGTTAAGCGCTTGACATCGTCGCTCAATATCGGCTTTTCGAGCAGCTTTCGCCTCGTTTGCGTCGTGAATGCTTCGCTCTGGACGAGGATGATAAAAGGGTGCTTGTGGTGGATGTTGCGATAGATATGCTGGCTGAGGAGCTGCCACTGGCCTTGGAGGCAATGGTTGATTTGATGTTGCTAAAAATTGGTTAGAATTTCGAACATTTCATGGTGGTTCTATCGGGGACAAAGAAACCCAAAATGTTAGGAATTCTGGATACTTGCGCATATCGTAAACTTACAGGTTACTGGCAACCCACCAAATATGTGGTTGCCAAGATGATCAGTAGGAGACCCAGTCTGCGGTGGAGCACTCGGAGTTGGAGATGCTGAAATAGAAGCCGTGGTTCTTCGTGAGTCTTGATGTTGTAACCAGCACTGATATTTAATATGCCAGCGCTCCCAGCGCTCAGAACTGTTTGTTCGTGCTTTGCCTCTAGACTCTAGCCCCTTTGACCACTCTTCTGCGGCGGCAGTTCCCCGAGTCTGCACCTCCTTTAGTTCTTGCTGCATTTCTTCTAGCTGTTCGTTGTAGTGGATTTTTGAGATGGTAAGGTTCGCAGGTCGGGTAGGATCGGTGATGGCAGAAGCCGGGACAATATTTTTATCAGACGTTATGAAGGCGAAGGAGATTGCTGGACGAAGGAGGGAATAAACGTCGGAATGCGAGCTGAGGAGATGTGCCGAGTCCTGCGATACATTGGTATTCAGTTTCTTGAATCGGGTCTTCGAGACGTACCGTTTGACATCGTTCCATCAAGCATTGGCCGCATGAGCGAACTCCAAAGGGCCACACAATTCGGACTCCGCTTGAGCCCGGACCCTTCTCCCAAACCCTGTCTCCAACGGGCGTAGAAGACGGTAGTCTCATGCAAAATTGACATTTCTTGCCCATTATGAGCTTCCACATGTCCCATTCAGAAAAGCCTGGCAGAGGCCTCGGAGGTTTAGTAGGATGCGCATTGCGTGCAGAGGACCAAATAGACTCTGATTTGAGAAGTTTTAGGCGTCCAGACTTGGGTTTTGAGTCTGGCACCGACTGGACAAGCGTGAGATACGAGTTGAAAGATCGATTTACACGCAGCAGTTGGAGGAGAGTCGCAGGCGAGCAGAAAAGAAATATGTTTTGCCAGATTTCTGGCGGAAGTCGAGCGCAAGACGGAAGACTTGGGATGGAAGACGAGACTGGAGCATGCTGGAGTTTGCGCTTCTTCTCGAAGACGGATTCCAAGTCCTCTGCCTTGCGCTTTGCTGTAGCAGATGCATCTTGAGGAACGCTGGCGGGGGTATCGGGCTTCTTGTCCGACTCTTCGTATAGATCTGAAGATGATGCGACGCTCGCTACACTGGGTTCACGCTCCTCCATTGCGCGTCCAACTCATCCTCCGACGATCCTCATGCGAGGATGTCCATACACGGCTGGTGACAGGCTGGCGACATGGAATAGTTCCCGTCAAGATCGGTGCGTAGCGTATTGAGGAGAGGATTCGCGGGCGTGAAGGAGGTGTTGTTGTTCAATGTGGTAGCACCCTAGTCGGTGTAAAAATGCAAGGACGGTGAGGGATAAATAACTAGATAGTTTGACAATGTGGAGTTGGAGTAGGCGTGGCGAGAGGGCTGGTGGGTAGGATATAGGAGAGGGTAAATGGGTGAGCTTCACTTTCCTGTCCAAGTGTTCTGCACGAATGACGACCAGCCATTAAGTGAGGCGGCTATCGAAAGAGGACAGGGATGCAGCCCTAGACATCGGCATGCCCCGGGGGCGCTGATGACGAACCGCAGCCCACCAGCCATACCAGCCTGAGGCCGCGAAATGCTTGGCACTCCTCCACCACACCAACGGTTAACCCGGGGGAGCTCGAATTCGTGCAACAACACAGCCACAGACCTACCTCACAAAAGACACTTGGAGTCACCAACTACTGCTGTTATTTTTGCGGACTCCTATCTACACCCAGTATACTCAACAGAGTGTCTTCCATTATTTAGAGCCGACGACTGGCTGTAGCAACCCAAGGTTCCAGCTTCAGCCGTCTCCCAAGGCTTACTATCCCGACAACATGGCCACTCTCAACACCTCCACCAACGGCCCAAATATCACCAGGAGCTACCAATCTATTGTCAATGGCCAGCCAACATCAAATCCAGCCGCCAGCTCCCCGACTTACGGTCAATGGGCCGTGTTCACCGTAGCTTCCCCACTAGTCAGCGCTTTCCAGCAGGACAGTGGGAAGGAGAGCGTTTTAAAAGTGCAGAGCACTGGAGGTAAGTTATGGGATACAAATCTGAAAGCCCCCCCCAAAAAAAGAGGCTAACTTGGACTTCTAGAGGGCGAGCTCGTTGATCTTATAGACGAATTCTCAGATGGCAGGATCCAGTTTGCTTTCGTCAAAGTTAAGGACCCAAACACCACTCTGCCTAAATACGTCCTAATAGCATGGGTATGTATCATGGTGCATGAATTGCTGAGGTGCATTGCTAACAAACTTGCGAACCTCAGTGCGGTGAGGGTGTCCCCGAACGCACAAAAGGATACTTTGGCAGTCACTTGGGTGTTGTTTCAAAACTTTTACATGTACGTCCAAATAACAAACCAAACCCCATCTGAGCTAAAAATAGTCGTGTGTAGGGATACCACGTCCAAGTTACTGCACGGTCAGACCGTGACCTTACCCCCGAAGGAATTGTACAAAAGGTCGCAGATGCTTCGGGATCAAAATATGCTGGCGGACCAGTAACCTCATCTTCTGGCGGACCTCCTCCCCCAGTCTCATCGAAACCAGTATTTACACCGACCCATATTGGAGGCGGAGGAGGCGGAGGAGGCGGATTCAATCCACTGGGCTCACGGACGCGACCGAGTGCACTACAAGACCAGAACGTCGATCAGGATGGATGGGGCACAGACGCACCTCCTGTAACTCGAACACAGCTTGAGAAAGTGCAGCCGGCATACAAACCCACCAAAGTAGACATCAACGAACTCACATCTCAGAAACAGGAGCCATCACGATTCTCCGCTCCTCAATCCAACAACGGACCAAGCGATGTAGTCAAAGGAGGCTACCAACCGATTGGCAAGGTTGACATTGCCGCACTTCGACGCCAAGCCAAGGAGTCAAATCAAGACGATAGGCCTGCTCCTGTCAAAGGCTCGTATGAGCCAGTTGGAAAAGTGGACATTGCAGCCATTCGGGCAAAGGCACAGGGGCCCTCCGGCTCTGCGTCGCCGTCGAATCTCTCCCCTGCCATCACTGGAACATCAGGGCGCAGTGATGACGCTGAAGCACCCAAGTCACTTGCTGACAGATCAGCTGCATTCAAACAATCTGAACGACTTACCTCGTTGCCGAAGCCAAAGGTTGCGAACAAATTTGGTGGTGGGAGTGCTTTCACCGGTACCAAAGCTCCGGCACCAACTCCCTTCGGAGCAAAGCCTGCCGCCCCGGCGCCAGTTGGCACAGCAAGCAGGACCTTTGCAGACGAAGGCGGAAAGACACCCGCTCAGATCTGGGCAGAAAAGAAGGCGCGGGAACGTGGGTTGAGCGGTGCGGGAGAGAAATCGCCCTCCGCTGGGTTCGGTGGCTCTAATTCTCCTCTTCCAGCTCAAACCAGTGGCAGCGGTGGATGGCAGAGCGGCTATGCTGGCAAATCATGGGCACCTGTACAAACCACCAGAACTGGTCAATCGGCCACAAGCAACCTCAGCGCGCAGGATACCGGTCATGAACAACAGCAAGAGGAAGCACCTTCGTCACCTGCTGGCGGCGTCGGCGCTATTCGGGACCGCTTCAAGGGCGCTGCCCCAATGGGTGCTCCCTCTTCGCGAGAACCCCCCCCACCACCGCCAATGGATCTATCCAGCAAACCCAACGCCGGAGCCAGTCGCGGCATCCCCATCCCAGGTCTCCCCTCACGTCCAGCCCAACCCGAATACAAGGAGAAGGAAGAAGAAGAAGAAGAAGAAGAAGTCCCAGCCGAGCAACACGTACACGCCCCAGAACCCCCCCACGTTCCCCGAAGCCCCAGCCCAGAGCCCTCAAGCTCCCCGGTCCGCATAGCCATGCCCGTCGCTCGTGGCCCTGAACCCCGCGAAATGTCACCTCCAGCAGAGCGCTTCTCCCCGCCCCCAATGCCCACGCACTCCCTCGTCCAAGCCGCCTCATCCCATCGCGATATCCCCGCTGAACCCAAAGTCGGAGCCTCAGACCCTGCTCGCACTGCCGGTGTAGCGGCCGCCGCCACCACATTCGGAGCCGCCGCGGCCGCGGCTGGCGCAGCTCAATCACACGGCAGCAGCGGTAGGCGCGCTATCGTCCAGTACGATTACGAGAAAGCCGAGGACAACGAAATCCAGCTGCGTGAAGGCGAATACGTCACTAACATCGAATTCGTGGATGAGGACTGGTGGATGGGCGAGAACTCTGCCGGCGAAACCGGGTACTTCCCCAGCAACTACGTCGAGCTTCTTGAGGAGGAGGGCGGCGAGGCGGAGGAAGAGGAACAGGCGCCGCCCATGCCGTCGCGTGGGGGGCCTGCTGAGGCTGAACATCACGTTGAAGAACCAGCACCGGCTGCTGGAGGCGACGCTGCCGGTGGCCTGCCGACGGCTACGGCATTGTATGACTATGAGGCTGCGGAGGATAATGAGTT
Organism: Lepidopterella palustris CBS 459.81; assembly: GCA_001692735.1. NCBI lineage: Eukaryota > Fungi > Ascomycota > Dothideomycetes > Mytilinidiales > Argynnaceae > Lepidopterella > Lepidopterella palustris. The sequence continues at coordinate 24,743 of KV744938.1, forward strand.
GAGCTTTCCGGATGGTGCAACTATTACTGGTGTGGTAAGTTTTGATTCCTTAACCCTTGTTCTCATTCACGGTGGGGTGCTGATCTTGGATGCAAACAGGAATTCCCAGACGAAGACTGGTGGTTTGGTCATTATGGTGGCAAGTCGGGCTTGTTCCCTGCTAATTATGTACAACTGGACGAGTAGAGGTAAACAGAAACTGGCATTTGGCAGGTTTATGGCGGGAGCGAGTGGTCATGATTGGTAGGGTAGTGGATATTGGCTGTGGATTGTATGGAGCGTTCACGAGGTATTCGAAAATGAGACTAGTATTCATGTTCAGCTTGCGGATTTGGATTCTACAAATCCATTGCATATGATTTCCATCCAATCTACACGAAAGCAAAATCCCGGAGCAGGATAATCATCATTCATATCCTCCAATCTGGAGATGCCATTCATCCTGACCAACCCTCGTCCACCCAAATGCTAAACAAAACTTAAAAAAAATATTCTTTCTACACCGCGCCAATCCACCCGCTCCCATTCCATCTCAACCTATGCAAGCCATTATCCAGAAAAATTCCTCTAATCATCCTCATCCCCCACCTCATCAACCTCCAACCATTTCGCTCGACACCTCACAGCCTCAGTCCTAACAATCCTCCTCCGATCATCCAGCGCCGCTGCCAATTTCTTAACAACCTGCCGCCTGAACGGTAGCACCACTTCCATTTTTAACTGCGCAGGGACCATGGCAAGACACTTGAGCGCGACAGCCCTCACTCGAGCAGGGTTGCCGTTCACAACCCCAGCCCTAGCCCCCGATATCGTAGCTTTACCCACCGCGGGATTATTCCCAAGAGACCCAACAGTAGCAATAGGCGTCGCCGTACTCAACAACCTCGTGATAAGACTACCAGTATGTTCCTCCACCATGCCCGGATTCCTCTCCAAAACCTTCATTAAACATCCCACCGCACTCTCCTTGACCCCCTCCTCGCCCTTCAAATCCAAACTCTGCAGTAGCAGCGGCAACAGCTGGCTTAACTCCTCCTGCACAATTTCAAACGGCAGCCACCTCAGCACCCCCGACAGCGCGATGAGGTAGTTCGGTTTCGTTTCTTTCTCCGCGGCACGGAAGGACGCGGCGATGTTGGGGACGAGCAGAGTGAATGTTTTCTGTTTGTGCAGACCGGAAATTATGCAGTGGTTTTGTTTTGTGAGGAGGTCGGCTGGTTGGAGGAGCGTTGTAAAGCCGTGGGCGACAGTGGTGCCGTAGGTGGGGTTTGTGAGGAAAGAGAGGAGGGTTGGATAGATGGTGCTGAGGAGGGTACTGTTGCGGAGGACGAGACCTTTGAGGACGGCAAAGATGATGCGAATGGTTGTTGGATTTAGGGAGGAGGGGCTCAGCAGATCAGTGGGTGGGTATAATATAGGTTCGAGAAGGGAATTAAGGGTAGGTGTTGTGATAAATTTGTTGGTTACGAGGGAGATTTGGCTGAGAGTCGCGGCGCGGACGGGCGGTGTGAGGGAAGACTGTTGCGTGAATTGGATGAGGGCGTTGAGAAATGATTGCGTATCGGAAGGTAAAGCAACCTCTTTGCGGAATGCGCCGAGTAGGTGCGCGGTGACAATCATCCATTTCGTTTGTTGCAGAGTGCAATTGAGGTTGAAAGGAGGGACGTCGGTAAAAGAGAATCCGCGGAAAAGCGATTGTATTTCTTTGGATATCTTATTCTGGATCTCAACAGATTGTGGTCGTATGATGATGCTACAAATTCGACCGACTAGATCCAAGGTTGTCTCATTGTCGAAAGCATGTTGATGTGATGAATCCGAACTAGAGACCTGCGATAGGAGGGGTAGAACTATGTCTTGATAATATGGCGAGGATTCTGAACTTTGCTCCAGTTGCACTCCTCCTTGATTGAGAGCATACAATATCGCGGACAGCAGAGCCACAAGGTAACTGGAAGAAGCATGCTCCTTTACTGCCGTGTTCAATTTGTTCTTGAGCCGTAGAATCACCTTGTCGAAGACCTTCTCTTCACTCGCTAGCTTCGCAAAAGCTTCGAGAACAGGGAGATATGTCAATGAGCCATCAGCGTCCGTATCTGGTAGCTCGGCCATAAAGGCTGGGAAAGCTTTATCCACTACCAACTGAGGTTTCTGGTGAGAAATCTCAACAAGCCCGTTGATGGCAGCTGCTTTCATTTCGTCTTTACCATACGACTCTTCAGTTATAACCACGTCGTGGAAAAGCTGTATTACTTTCGCGATGTCTTGATCATCAAGTAGTTGTCGCACTTTCGTGAGGTGTAGAAGTCCGTTTAGGCAAACAAGTCGGAATGAGACTTCTTTGATAGGTGCAGTAGAGAGACCATTGGCCATGACCTCGAGCGTCCGACTGCCGAATTTATCCAAAGGGTTGGTGGCTAGAGGGTCTCCTGTAAATTTGCCCAATGAACGCCATTCTCCGAATACTTCTATATCAGCCCGAATCAGCTGCACCAGGACTTCCAGTAAGCCTCTCCTCTTGGCAGTTGTATCAGCAGTCTGATACAAGGTATAGAGATTAGGTAGGATGATCGAAATGATGATAGTAGCAGTTTCAGGCGATGTGCTAGCAATTTTATGCAAGATTTGCCCTGATGCTTGCGATTGCTTCGTCGGAGCATCCTCGAGATGCTCATTGCACTCATTGGTAATTGGTCTTAGATATGCGTTCAATGGGCCGCTGGATCCGTCTGCTAGAGTTTGCGCAATTCCTGCTAAAGCTGAAAGGGCTTCCTGGGCTAGGTCCTCTTCTTGGGCATTCAGTATTTCAAACTTGAGGGCGTCCCATAGCGTTATTGAGTAGAGCGACACAGTTCGTGGGCCATATTCCTTGACACAGGAGCTAATGGTTTGAAGAACATCTCGCTGAAATTATCAGCATGTAAAACGAGCTGCAGGGAATTTCGTGGCATACTTTAGTGTTCACTGATGTAGAATCTAACTTGTCCAAAAGAGCTGGGAAAGAATATGGTGCAAAGTCAGGGGTAGATGCGATGCAATCTCGTAACCGATCTTTTAGATGCTGAGCAGTAATGCCATATGGATCGCCGGGCGGAGGTCTGAATGTTATGGGAAAATAATTAAACACGGCATCGAATAATTCCTGGAAATATCTGAGATTTAGACTTGCGGCCACTTCGGCAATCAAGTGGAAAACTCACTTGGGCATCTGCACCAATGTCCCATTCAATCATAGGCACTTTCAAAATGGAGAACACAACCATCAAATTCCGGGGATCTTTCTCGCCTTCGAAATAAGATATGAAACGAGCCATAAAGTCAGGAGTGGTATCATGTAAATTTCGTAATGCTCCGCGAAGGCGAAGGTCAGCGTTGATGACAAAAGAGGGGCCAAAGCTGGGTTATCCATACCATCTCTATATTTTGCCATCAACGTGTCTATCAATGTCAAAACGGGGTATCTCTCGGTTTGTAATTTGTACTGTCGTAAGGGGTGGGTATGATTGATGAGCCTGACGATACATCAGCAAACAATGGAGTCGAAAGGAGAGCCAGGATCAACTAACACTTCAATGACGGCGGTAGCTCTTTCATAATCCCACTTCCCACGTTCTTCTAGTGCTAGCAATCCTTTGGCACACGACCCTAGCCCTTCTCCGTCGTCGGCGATTCGAGAGAGTATGAAGTCGCAAAGGAGATTCCCTAGTGTATTGTCTCAGTATTCGTCTACAATATATTACATCGTGTTTCTGGCGTTCATATCGAGGTTTCTGGTATAATTTGACGGCTAAACACGTACGCTGGTGTCTCGATAAGACTTTTTGGGGCGTGAAAGAAAGGACCTCGGCGAGGTAGGCCATGGCTAGCGGATATCAGTGTGTTTCTGGGAGATATAAATATTTTGATGTCACATACCTTTCGTCCTGAGTGTGGATTCCTCATTGTTGATATACTCCCCCAGGTTTTCTATCAATGCTACCAGTTTTAACTCGCCGTTCTGCAATCCTATTTCAGACGTCAGAGGTGGCTTCCATGGTGCGGGACGGGTCGAAATTACGCGTAGCTGACTGCTCGGCTATACGAGAAGTCTCCTTTTTATCCTTGTCAAATTCCAACAGGTACAGTTGGATATCTGACATTCTCACGGTCCTTGGAGGTGCGTTGGTTTGAAAGCTAGCCGCCAAGCAACTTTCAGCAACGATCTTGGTGACGAAAGATTAGCCGAGATCTGATTCGTCGGGTAATTATCGGAGTATTTCTATGCGATGTCGGGAAGTGGGGGCAGAAAATTATTGAGGGGAGTTTTGTGTGCGTCAATTATGTTGTGAAAAGGTATTGAATGGTATCAAATCGTTAAGGTAAAGCTATGAGACCTTGTGCTTTATAGTAGACTACTAATTCCTTAGCCCAATTCCTTTTCTTCACCATCGTTCCCTATCAGTTTCATTCAAGATGTCTGAACCTGCAACCGAAACTCCGCATTGCAAGGTGGTTCTTGCTGGCACCATTGCGAAAGGCCTCCTTGAGGAGACCCAAGAGGGCCTCAAGAAATTAGACCGCAAGCCTCATTTAGTAGGCTTCCTAGCCAGCGCAGACCCAGCTGCAAGAGTCTACGCAGAGTGGACGGGAAAGACTTGTCGCGAAAAGTGAGCACCAGCATGTTCGTGTTTCAACTTTATCGAGGCAGCCAGCAATTATATTCTCAATTTACTGGGAAATCTCTTATTAAATTGGGTTTTGGAGAACATGGCATTGACAATGGATCTTCTAGTGGCTTCGACTTCACCCTCCGCGAACTCGACCGCGAAGACCTCGAAGATGCTCTCCTATCCGCAAACACCAACCCCACCATCGACGGAATAATAGTCTACTACCCCATCTTCTCCTCCCGCCAAGACCAATACCTGCAGCAAATTGTCGACGTCTCCAAAGACGTCGAGGGTCTCTCCCATCGCTACATCTTCAACATGTACCAGAACATCCGCTTCCTCGACTCCCACAACCAGAAGAAGAGCATCCTGCCCTGCACCCCGCTCGCTGTGATTAAGATTCTCGAGTATTTACGCGTGTATAATACAATATTGCCGTATGGGAACAGGTTGCATGGGCATACTGTTACGGTTATTAATCGCAGTGAAGTTGTAGGGAGGCCGTTGGCAGCGTTGTTGGCGAATGATGGCGCATGTGTATATTCGGTGGATGTTAATGATGTGCAGCAGTTTCATCGAGGACAGGGGTTAAGGAAGCGGAGACATGAGGTGGTGGAATTGCCCGGGTGGACGCTGGAGAACTGTCTTCCACTGAGTGATGTGGTTATCAGTGGTGTGCCAGGAGACAAGTACAAGGTCCCGCTACATTTGCTCAGGGAGGGAGCTGTGTGTATTAACTTTTCTAGTGAAAGAGTACGTATTATCTCGGAGCTCTGACACGTTATTGTGCTAATAATTCCGGCTCACAGAACTTCAGTTCGGAAGTTAAAGAGAAAGCCTCGATATATGTTCCAGCCATCGGTAAAGTGACGATTGTTGTACTGCTCCGCAATCTTCTGGTAAGTAGTTATACTATCTCCATTTCGAGCATCGTACTAACAGTCGTTCAGCGCATCATGCAAAATAGAATGGACGCAGAATCTGAGACCGCCAATATCGTAGAGCAAAAAGAAACTGTAGAGGAAGCCGCACCTGTAGTATCATAGCCTTCCTTCAGTATCAGTTCTTTCTTTCTTTCATACGTAAGAATTTCGAAGACAGGTCCCGCCATATCCCTTGCAGTGCTGGCGTCCAATGCAGAGCCGGCAATCTCTCGCTACTGGCATTTGATTGGTCCGTTCATTTTACACAGCTCGTCCGATTAGTTCCATTTTTATCGAAACCAGTTGGACACGAAGCAGCGTTGCAAGGGATGCACGGTCGTAGAGGTGGAATCCCAGATACCCTATGTAGAACAGGCGCTACAGGCACAGAAAAGTTATTCCCTAGTATGAACTACAAGAAATAGACTTCGGTACATCAGCCGTTACAAGTTCATCGTGCCTTCGTTCGTAACCATTCATTCCGTGAACTTTTCACTCATTGGTTTCACCAGATCCACACTTCTGGAAATGAGACTTCGGCCTAAGTGGCCAGGATTCCATATCAACTCCATTTTCCGAACTGTAAACGCCAGACCGACCAACGCCTAGAGATGCAGATGCAGTAACGCCAGGCTAGACAGCCATACTCTGTCTCTTCGGACTAGGTATCTCACCCTCCAAGTCGTCCTCAGCAACCATCGTCTCATCATCTCCATCGTTCCGACTCCTTTTAAGACCCTTCATCTTCCTCGTCTGCAGGCCAGAGAGATCCTGCTTGCCAACATGGATCCTCCCGACTTTGTCTCCCATAATGTCCGTCTCAACGTTTTTCTTCGTCTTCGGCTACACAAAAGCATTAACAACCCACACTTAAATCAGAGCAATGCAACAACACTCACCTCAAGTCCCTTCGGCTTCTTCAACGCCTCCTTCAGCATCGCGTCATCCGCTTGCTTCTCCCTCCCAACCCTAAAATCAATTCTTGGTCCCATCTCCTCTACCTCTACCCTCGGCAACCTCTGCCCACTCTTCCTCGTCCTAATCGTATAAACCCTCAAATGGATCCTCGGCGCCGGCTGCCCTTCAATCTCATCCCCCGCACTAATATGCACCATATACCTCAGCCCCTCCACATCCACACTACTTGTCTCCTGCCCTCTAAAGAAATCCACAAATAGTGACTTCGCTAGAGTATATTTATTTGGCGTGGGGCTTTCGAATGGCGTGCCGGAGAAGCTGATGAGCGGTTTTAAACCTGTAGGGGGTTTCTTGCCTTTGAATTGCGTTAGTTGGCGGAAGCTGTCTGGGTCGATGTAGAGTTCGAGCATGTCGAGGATGCGGTGGGAGAAGGTGCGGATGAAGGTGATGCCGTGGGGACGCTTTTTGGAGTTGTGTCCGAAGACGAGGAGGGAGCAGTCGTTTTTTTCGGAGAAGAATTCAAGCTATATGGCAAATATATGATTAGACCTTAATGGAGTTTGTATAGAGAGGAATCTAGCACGAACAGATGCAGGGTCTTCGAAGGGGTGGATGTCGTTTTTCTTGTTGAATTTGAGAACCAGAGGCCGTTTGAGAGCCATTAGGTCTGCCATGGCTAGTTGTACTATTTGAGACGTGCTGGTGTATTTGAGGAAGAGGGTCATTTTTGTATTTTCGACATTTTGAGGCGCCTTTTTCTCCAGGATACGCTTTGAGCGGGCATTTTTGGGTATTCTGGGAGGTGTTAGTGATTGATGTCCTGAAGGTATCAGAGTGAGTAGTGTTGAGGTCTCACATTTGGCGCAGCATCCTTGCGGTTGTAATATGCTCTTCCAATCGCACAGCAGCCAAAAAATCTGAAGCTGCACCGCTAATATTATTTTGATGGCGGAAAAATGGTCTTAGCTTTTCCACCGGGACTTGGCACTGGGGGGGGAGGTTTTTCGGCGGGGTGGTCCGAAGCACGCCAGTTTCTTTCACTTCGACTAATCAATCATATCAGATCACCGGCATTATCAACGTCCATCCGCTGGTTTATAGAGAGCTACTCCCCCCAAAACTTTTGACATCGTAACCATTTCTCTTCGCTCCTTTCGCCTTTTCTTACACCGCTCAACCCCTCCAACCTACCTCCAAACCCCTCAGCGCGCACGACCTCGAGAACGCCCCTCATAAACCCTCACCTAACTACCTCTCCTCCCATCAACCCCGAAACCCTTACCAACCACAGCCATGGCCACCGTCCGCGAAATCCCCACCGAGACCGACTTCTCCCACGCCATCTCTGCCCTCCCACCAACTACCCTCCTAATAATCTACTTCCACGCCCCCTGGGCCGCGCCCTGCAAGCAAATGTCCACCGTCCTCTCCCACCTCGCGAGCACATACCCCGCCACCGCTCCCTTAGCCTTTGTTTCCGTAAATGCCGAAGAGCTGCCCGAGGTCTCCGAGCAGTACGAGGTCACCGCCGTGCCTTATATCGTACTGCAGAAAGCGGGTCAGACGCTGGATACGGTCTCGGGCTCTGATCCTGCGAAAGTGCGCGCGGCAGTTGAGAAGCATGCGGGTGCGAGCGGAGGTGGCGCGCTGGGAGGTGGCTTACCGCCCGCGCAGACTGTCACGAAGGCTCCCTCGAATGGCGCCAATGGTTCGACCACAGGCTCAGCTAAGAACCTTACTGCTTATGCGCCCAGCGCTTCTGACCCGAAGACGGCGCCTGAGCACAGTTCCGGGGCACAAGAGACGAGCAAAGAGGAGCTATTCGAGCGTCTAGGAAATCTAGTCAAAGCGGCGCCAGTGATGCTGTTCATGAAGGGCACACCCTCGGCACCACAATGCGGCTTCAGTCGGCAGATGGTAAGTCTGCTGCGCGAAAAGGGGGTCCGGTATGGGTTTTTCAATATCCTGGCCGATGATGAGGTAAGGCAAGGGTTGAAGGAGTTTGCGGACTGGCCGACGTTTCCACAGGTGTGGGTGGGCGGCGAGCTAGTTGGTGGGTTGGATATTGTGAGTTTACCTCTGACTTTACCTTTCCCGGGTATTCGATATTCGGAGCAGGAGGAGTTGTTGATGCTAATGTTTGCGCAGGTCAAGGAGGAGTTCGAGAACGACCCGGAATTTCTGCGCGAGTACTCGGTCAATTCCCAGCGGAATACAGGCGGCCCGGCTGCCCCTGAAGCGCAGGCTCAGCCATCGTGAGGAATATAGCCGGACAGGATATGCGATGCATGTACCACACATGAGGACCGGCCTGATTTGGAACGGGGAATGCGGGAGTTTCGGGGTATGATTTGAGCATAGCGGGTCCTGAGGCCACTGGGAGACATGAGAGATGACGGGATGAGGTTGTATGGCGTGGATGGGATTTTGAGTATATCCAAGGACTCTGAATAAAAAAGAACCAAATGGCTGTGCTTTAGTTGAGTGAGCTCCTGAGTCATGGAGAGCTGTGTAGGTGTCAAGCTTTCCGCGGATACCAGCTTTATGTGAGCTTGAAGATAAATTTCGATTCAGGACCAAATGCCAACCATGTCTCTAAGTACACCCTGTTTCCCCAACGAAGCCAACTATACCAAATCACACCCGGTATTATCTGAACATAGACGTATTTAGCCCACGAACCCTCCGTCCAGCGTATCCAAGTTCTAGCGTTCACTCAGAAGAGAATCCTATTCCCACCACCACCACCATCATCATCATCTCGCTGCCAACCAACTGAATACAGACACAGGTCTCAGAGCCTCCAAAACACATGACCTGACCTGACCTGACCTGACCTGGCCCCTGCTAACACGCGCCTGAAGCCATTCAATCCCGACCTCAGGCGCACACGGTTTGTTATCCTCTATTTGGGCCGTAAACCCCCCCCCCCATGCCGCCCGCCCAAGATCAAACACTGGAAGA